>NSDO01000765.1:0-18676 GCA_002286825.1 Lagenidium giganteum | reverse complement strand
CTCTGACCCCATTATCTCCGCATGAGCAGTCGCATATAGTACCTTGACGAAGCCGATCTGGGTGGCGCGCTCACGGAAGCAACGACGGCACATGTTCAAGCTGTACTTGCGGATGAGACCACGGGTGGTGTGGCACACGCGGCAGTGGCGCGAGTCCTTGCCGTAGTTGCGAGGGTGGGTGTACGTGAGGTTGGTCATCTTCCCTCACAACGCCAACGTCAGCTTCATCATCAGCGCAGCGCCACCTCCATCATCCGCCGCGCTTACCTTTCCGGATAGCTTTGGACAGCAACTGAAGGAACAAAGTACTGGAACCCACAAAGCTTGAAAGGCGGCGCAAAACGCCACCTCGCTCTCCAGCCATTGCTTGCCACGGACATCAGACCGGGCTCGCGCCACGGTCCGAACCGGTTCGGAGACCACCTGAACCGCTGTACCCCACATGGCTTTGTTAAAGGGCACAGTCTGCACGTAAAAAGGTCGCTGGGGTGAGTGCGTAATTACGCAGTGGTCGTAAGAAGTGGGGCGATCATGGGGCTTTGGATCTTCGCTCCCATCGCGCGGCACCTCCGTCTTGCGTGTCGCCCTGTGAGGCAAAGCAGCCGAGTCCCAGGCCAAGGAGAATGGGGGTGAAAGCACGCGCAACCAAGAAGAAACACGACGGCGACGACGCCGCCGGTGCCCATGCCAATGCAGGAGGCGCAGCTGATACCACGGCTGCAGCGCCTGCGTCGAGCAGCGGTGCCGCGGACGCTGCCGCCGCCAAGGAGAACCCGAACGTTGTGTTCGGCGTGGACATCTTCTCCAACGTGGACGTCGAAGACGAGTCGAGCGTGCTGGTGCCGATCGCCAAGTACGCCATCTTGGGCATGATCTGCTTGATGTCGTTCGCGATTCGTCTGTTTGCCGTTGTGCGCTACGAGTCGGTGAGTGCCAGGTTGCGTTGCCCTGGAATGGATCGCGTGTGACAGGGTGCTGACAGATGCTGGATGTGGATCATGTCTAGGTCATCCACGAGTTCGATCCTTATTTCAACTACCGCACCACCAAGTACTTGGCGACTGAAGGCTTCTTGGAGTTCTTGGACTGGTTCGATGACCGCGCGTGGTATCCGCTGGGCCGTATCATCGGTGGCACGATCTATCCTGGTTTGATGTACACGGCCGCTATGGTCTACTGGGTGCTCAACCTGCTCAACATCTCGATCAACGTCCGCAACACGTGCGTCTTCCTGGCGCCAGTGTTTGCTGCCAACACGGCCATTGCCAGCTACTTGCTCACCAAGGAGGTCACCAAGCGCTCCAGCGCGGGGTTGATGGCGGCTGCCTTCGCCGGCATCGTGCCTTCGTACATCTCGCGTTCGGTCGGTGGCTCGTACGATAACGAAGGTGTCGCCATTTTCGCGCTCATCTTCGTCTTCTACTTGTGGATCAAGGCCGTGCACACCGGATCGATGTTCTGGTCGGCGTCGTGCGCGCTCGCGTACTTCTACATGGTGGCTGCGTGGGGTGGCTACGTCTTCATCATAAACATGATCCCGATCTATGTGCTGGTGATGCTGTTCGCTGGCCGCTACTCGCCTCGCCTGTACATCGCGTACTCGACGTTCTACACGCTCGGTAGTTTGATGGCCATGCAAGTGCCATTCGTGGGCTTCAACGTAATCAAGCAAGCTGAGTGCGCCGGCTCGCACGGTGTCTTCGTGCTGTTGCAAGTGTACTGCTTCGTCATGTGGCTCCGCAGCTACATCTCGGCCGCCGCCTTCCGTCGCCTGGTCATCTTCGGTGCTGGCACCATCGTCACGAGCGTGGCGGCGGCGCTGCTCGTGCTGCAGTTGCTGGGCAAGGTTCAGTGGACGGGTCGCAGTCTAACGCTTCTGGATCCAACGTACGCTTCCAAGTACATCCCGATCATTGCGTCCGTCAGTGAGCACCAGCCGACGACGTGGACCTCGTACTTCTTCGACTTGCATGTGCTCGTTCCGTTCGCTCCTGTCGGTCTCTACTTCCTCTTCACCAACCTCACGGACGGTGGTATCTTCGTCATCCTGTACGGCACTGTCGCGTGGTACTTCGCCGGTGTCATGGTTCGTCTCATGTTGACGCTCGCTCCAATTGCGTGCATCCTCGGTGCCATCGGTGTGTCGTCGACGCTGCGTAAGTTCATGGGTCTGCTTCGTCGTCCAGCGAACTACACGGTCCAGAAGAACGGCGTCCAGGATGTTCCAGTGCCATTGACACTGTCGATCATCGGTGGTCTGCTGATTCTGCTGCTGAGCTACAACTACCACGCCACGTACGTCTCGTCGATGGCTTACTCGTCGCCATCGATTGTGATTGAAGCCGGCCGCACCCACACTGGTGAACGCGTCAACTTCGATGATTACCGTGAGGCGTACTTCTGGCTGCGTCAGAACACGCACGCGAACGCCAAGATCATGGCGTGGTGGGATTACGGCTACCAGATGTCGGCCATGGCCAACCGTACGGTGATCGTCGACAACAATACGTGGAACAACACGCACATTGCCACCGTTGGCCGTGCCCTTGCTTCGACCGAAGAAGACGCGTATCCAATCATGCAGAGTCTGGATGTCGACTACGTGCTCGTCATCTTTGGCGGCCTGACGGGTTACAGCTCGGACGACATCAACAAGTTCTTGTGGCCAGTCCGTATTGGTTCGGGCGTGTATCCTGACGACATGCCTGCTGAGCGCGATTTCTACTCGGCATCGGGCAACTTCGACATTGGCCCAGGTGGCTCCAAGACGCTGCACAACTGCCTTGCCTACAAGCTGTGTTACTACCGCTTCGGTGAAGTCATGACTGAGTACAACCGCCCACCAGGCTTCGATCGTGCTCGTAACACCGAAGTCGGCGTCAAGAACATCAAACTCACCCATCTCGAGGAAGCGTTCACGTCGGAGCACTGGATCGTGCGTATCTTCAAGGTCAACAAGCAGCCTAACGTTGAGCCAACTACGGCACTGAAGAAGGCTCGTTTGCTTGAGGCAGCCGCGGCTGACAACGACATCTCGAACGAGAAGACGCATTTCTTGGGCTGCGTCACCGGCGAAGATATGCTGGGCAACGACCGTGTCTACACTGGTGGCTCGAGCGGCGCCAACTTTAACTTGGCTTTGCACCACGCCAAGGCGAAGAACAAGCGCTACCTGGCCATTGCTCGTGTGGGAGGCGAGGGCCACGCCTTCGCTTTCAACAAGCTGCCTGTGGGTGCCGCCGACTTCGACGGCAACGACGACGGTTGCAACCGCCCGTGCTTGGACTCGCAGGACTACATGTGTGGCTGTGCTGATGCTGGATGCTCGGACGTGGGTGCTGCTCCTGGCCAGGGCCAGGAGCACAACCGTCGCTGGGCCATCTACGAGCGCGATTCGTATGGCAACTAAGTGACCGTTTGCTTACTGTGGAGCCTTGGAGGAACATGCTGAGTGCGTGCGTTCCTTAGTCTTTTGTCGAGCTCCACAGTGCGCTCAATAACCAATACAATCGTGATTCGCTCAAGAAACAATCTTACGCGTTGTTAGTGCCGACGAATGCCTGAACTACGTACGGGCTTCTGCTCAGTGCGACGAGCAGCGCCCAACCTCGGAGTGTTGGATGTGTCCCATGTCAGTCGATATTAAACTACGACTGCTTATCGCCGACAGCAGCACGCGCAGCTTCCTGTTCAGCCTCGATCTGAGAGCACAGCTCTTCAACCGTGCTATCTTCCAGTGACTGTGCGGAATCGCAGTAACACAGCGTTAATATGAAGGCCAATCGAGCTGCCGCTCATGCTGTCCATCGTGTCCTTACCGTGACAACACCGCCAGCTCGGACAATGACGATTTCAATGTTCTTGCTTCCAGATTCGACCACTTCCAGCAGTGCCTTGATGGCCAGACGGCACGAGTCTTTTTCCGACATGTCTTCGGCATAGTTCTTTTCGAGGAACTCGCGGATGTTGGTGGCGTTGCGACCAGTGGCGTTGGCCTTCCACGACGAGAACGTGCCCGATGGGTCCGTCTGATAAAGCTGCGGCACGCTCTTGTTGTCGCAACCGGCAATCAGCATCGAAATGCCGAATGGACGCACACCACCACGCTGCGTGTACTTCTGCTGAACGCGAGCAATGTAGCGAGCAACGTATTCCACGGAAGGGGCGTCCTCCACTGTCAATCGGTAGCTCTGGCATTCCACGCGGGCCTGGATGACAGCACAGTTAGTGAACGGAGCAGATTACATCGTGAGAATACACACACTGATGCTCACCTTGTTGACAAGCACACGCGCATCTGCGTTCAGACCAGCAAAAGCAATGGAAATGTGGTCATCCACTTTGCAGATCTTGCGGACTGTGCGAGGATCCTGACAGAGACATCGGCCACTCAGTCCAGTAACCACACAAAACCACAGCACTACTATAATAGATACTCACCTGCAGCTTGGCCGTCTCTCTTCGCTCCACCGCCAGGATCACGGCATCCTTGCCGCGCACACCAACGACAACAGCGCCCTAAAGGAACCATTCCAAAATTCACACACCACGAATGCCGTCAACAACCACGCCACTCCGTCATCATCTCCATGCCCGGCTTCATCACGCAACGCACTCGCTTGACTGCTTCCATGGCGTATTCCACCTGGAAAAGATGGCCATCAGGCGAAAAGACAGTGATCGCTCGGTCGTATCTAAAGCCATGAACACACACAAAAGTCAGTGTCCACCTGCCCCAGCGCACAGCCCTTCCCATTCTGCACATGTCAGTCGCTCCGCGACGGGCGGTGCCGATGCGCAGCCACTTGCCTCGACGCCATCGTTGCTCCACTGCTTCAAGATCGCGTTCGCTCCGTGCGTTCTTCCGCTCGTTCTCGTTCCCAGTCCCCACCTCCCCAGCACCCCCGCATGCGCGTATACTGCCGCGTATACTTTCCGGCGTATCTTCCGTGTTATCCGGACGGCGCGCACCCCCAACCCGCGCCAGCTGTGCTTTGGCCGTGAGTGTCAACATCGGCGCCGCCATGCAGCACGAGCTGCTCTTGGCGCTGCTGGGCCATCCCGGTGACGTGTTCGAGACGCGCGGAGATGGTTTCTTCGTGCAGCGCGGCACGACGCTGCTGTCGGATCCGCAGAAGACCATGGTGAACCAGCTGCTGCGCCTGGGCTTTGCGTTCGTGATGCTCGAGCGCTTCACCAAGAGCGCACAGACTCTGCCGAGCATGTACGTGCGCGCCATTGCCCAGGGCATGGAGGACGTGCTGGCGCAGTACGAGGACAAAGTGATTGGCATCGAGGCGACCGTGCTGTCCACGGGCATTGTGCTGCCCATTCCACAGATGGTGTGCGAGCTGGAGCAGTATTTCGAGGTGCTGCCGGAGCTGTGCAAGCTGGTGCGCAAGATCGAGCCCGAGCATGCGAATGAACATGCGCACGGAAGGTTCGGCGGCGCGCGTATTCTCGACATTGTGCACCGCTGCACGCTCTCCGGTTTCCCACGTGTGCGTGAGTGCATGCTCCACCTCCAACAATGTGCGCATCGGTAAGCAACAATGGATGGGTCGTGTCGGATGGAGGTTTGCACAGTGCTTCTGATGATGGTTGTGGTGCAACAGGATACTGTTCAAGCAAGTCATTTCGTGGATTCTGTTTGGTGAGATTGTTGATCCTTTTGGTGAATTTTTCATTCGGCAAACGCGGCATTCGACGACGATGGAACAAAAGTCACGAATGGGCGAGCCGGAATGGCTCAATGCGTCTGCCATCGATTTGGAGGCCATCCCGCTGTCGTACTTCCCGATCTCGATTGCGGAGAGCATTTTTTTTATCGGCAAGTCCATGCGGATATTGATGAAAGCCCAAGAAGTGACAGAGAAGGAAGCCAAAGAAGTGGTTCGAAATGTTGCTTCCATTGCGGTAGCATCGGAATTCAATGCCAACGCGCTGGAGCAAGCTGTGGAACAAGTGCGGCACCATGTTGCTCATCGTTTGTACACCGAAGTGGTTGTCAAGTCAGATTTCGTTGGCTTTCTGTACGCCTTGAAGAATCACTTCCTGTTGTCACGAGGCGAGCTGTTCCAGACTTTTATTGAGCGCAGTTTTGCTCTCATGGGCTCCAAACCGACGGCCAAGACCAACGACGACGTTAACCATGGCGTTTGGCCACAACTGCGACGAGATTTGCAAGTCGACGACGAGCCATTTGGCAAGTGCTTTTTGTGGCATGTAAGTAGACAGTTTGCGAGTCGTCATTGTTACGGTGCTGAACTGTCCTGCTTTGCGTTGTAGATTCCACTACAGTCCTTTCATGTAAAGGGCTTCATGAACAGAGATGGAATGATCATGTCAGGGCTGGCCACAGATGCTGCGTCTAAATGGCTGGAACAGAAGGCACCGATCCTGGCGAGAGACGTACCAGAGGGCCATACTTTCCCTTCCAGCGGGCAAACAACAGGCACGGTGTGGTGGAAGCATGTTCAGCTCGACAACAGCGGCTTGTGCTGCGAGTTTGATGTTCAGGTTGGGTATGATGGACCACCTTCAAGACAGTTAGCACTGGTATTCCAAAACAACGACACGTTTAATACGCCACAGCGAGATGGCGGTGGCTGGAAGACCGCATCACCGGAGAAGGGCCTCGCCGTCGTGGAGTGCGACATTGAGCCAACAACCATCGAGCAAGTTGCTGTCAACTGTCGAGTGTACAGCTCGACGTTATCGTCAACTGCAACGCATAAGGCACTGGTGATGATGCGAAATGACCAATCCGTTCAAATCCAAGTTTTCAGCACACGAGTGGAATCAGCTGGAGCCATGGGCCAAGCCACACCGGTTCGTGGCATCGTGGTGGTTGCGAACGGCACCATTGTGCTCTACGAACCCTTCGATATGGGCAACGCTCTCAGTTTACACACTACGAACGGCGAGTATTGGCTCGGCTTGACGTTTGGCGCTGGGATTCGGTTGCACGAGTGGCGATTGGATCGCTTTTCCTCCAAGGCAGTCATCAAGCAAGACAGCAAGAGGAAAGAACTCCACCAGAGCTGGACACCCCGAGAATTGTGGAACTCGCTCGGTTTGTCGTGTGATGTCCAGTGGCCGCTCCAGCTCTTAGTGTCCCAAGATCTCCTGCGTTGCTACAACCATTTGTTCCAGTTTTTCTTCCGACTAAAGCGCGCATCGCACGCGGTGGAGCTCACATGGAAGTGTGCTGTACTACGCAGCAAGACATCGAACGACGCGCAAATGGTGGCATGTGTTCTACGTGGCCGCATGGGCTTTGTGCTGCGGAACCTGTCCTTATACTACCAAGTGTTTGTCGTCGAAAGCACATTCACCAAGTTCCTGCGCGACGTGGAAAGCTCGACCGACTTTGAGAAAGTGAAGCGCATGCACGAAAGCATGGTGGCCAGTCTCATCAAGCAGTGCTATGTGCACACGCGCACCGTGATGAGTGCCATGGACGACGTGCTCTCCTGCTGCTGGGCGTTTGCAGAATACATGTTGCACCAGGACTCGCTCGCGCTCCCATTGTCCGTGGACCGCCTGCTGCTGCTGAAACAGGAGTTCACGGCCAGCTTCGACTTTTTGCACGGCGTGCTGCAGCACTCGGACGCGCGCGACCTCATCGTGCTCCTGGACTTTAACGCGTTCTTCTCCACTGGCCATCGCGCGTGATCAGGCCGACCATCTGCTCGCCGCTCTCCTACTCAGACCTGTGGGTCTCCGCCATCATCCGCCGCTGCTGTGCAAAATTTCGAATTTGCTGTGTGAAATCAACGCACCAATCAGAGACGCGGCTCTCGCCGGATTTAGCATGTCGTGTCCCAAATCCTGTGTGAAAACCCCGCCCTGACCGGATTGTCTGACCCCCCAAGTTGTCCCACAGCTGTTGGAGTTGCCTGATGTGGTTGCCCGATGAGGGAGAAGTACGGTACTGCCAGCCCTGCTTGGCACTGCCTGCTGTCACGCCGCGTCCGTGTCGGCGGCTGCGTTGTTGGGCACTTGATCGACAGAAGCGAAGCCGCATTATTGCAACCCAAGCGGCGTGGCCAGCAAGCAGCAAGCGACGCACGTGCGCGTGGACATCGCGGCTGCATCGAACCCACAACGCCGCCTCCACGCACGCGCAGCGGGTCCCGCGAAGACCCCGCCACAGAGTATTTCCGCATGGGCACCGCCGACCCGCGCGACCCGCACGAGCGCTCGGCGACCGAGCGCTCTGGCGCTGAGCGCTTGGTCGGACGCCCGAGCCTGTGGCGCCGCCTGTGCTGCTGCGTGTGCTGCTGCTTCGGCCGCCGCCAGTATGACGACGAGTCGGTCGCGCACTCGCACACGGCGGGCGAGCGCGAGCTCACGCCCGAGCAACTCCTGGCGCAGAAGCAACTCAAGAAGCAGATTGCGCACTACTCGACCATGCGCGTGCACATGAAGCGCGTGCAGCTCTGCCTCGAGCAGGAGAAGCGCAACAAGTTTTACAAGGAACTGCTCGTGTACTTCGTGTTCCTCGTGGTCGTCATGTGCTCGCTGCTGTCGCTGCCCGTGCATTTCCCCTACGAGCAAAACGCCGCGCTCGACGACTTGTTCTTTGACGAAGAGTTCCGCAATATCTCGATCAAGAAGACGTTCCACGACGTCATGGTCGAAGACGAGCTGTGGCAGTGGGTGGAAGGCCCCTTCATCGAAGGCTTTTATGAACTGCCCATTCGCAACAACCGCCGCATCATGAGCGTCATGGTGCGCACGGGCCGCGTGCAAGGCGATCTCTGCAGAAACGACGACAACCTGAACGACCTGATTCTCTTCACGGGTGAAATGTGCTACCCAGAGTTTTCGACGAACCGGGAGATGCGCGAGTCATACGGCAACTCCTCGGGGGCACTGAAGCACGAGTACGATTGGAAGCCTGATCTGGGTGTGCTGCTGCGTTCCCAGACCTTCAACCCAAGTTTGTTCAACCATCAAATGGACTACGGGAAGGGCGGCTATGCCGTTTATCTGCCGCGCGACAACGAAGCTGCAGCGCGCGAGATCGTGAAGCAGCTCAAAGACACCTTCCTGACTGAAAGCACACGCTATATGGTCATCAACTTCTCGTTCTTCAACCCGCGCTCCAACATCTTCACTTTCATCCAGGCTTTGTTCGAGATGTCCGACACGGATTATATGGAAACCACCGCGCGCGTCAAAAGCTTCCGGATCTTCTCGCATTACAAGGATGCCCACTTTGTGCGAGACAACATCTTTCTTATCGTGCTCATTCTGGCGACGTTTGCGTTGATCATGAAGGAGATCGGCGACGTGCGCGAGCATGGTATCGCCAAGTACATCCATTCCCTGTGGAATATCCTGGATATGCTGCAGTTGGTGCTCTTGGTGGTCTTCATCGAGCGCTGGATCACGTACTTGGTGATGTCGGAACAAGCCAGGAAAGACCTGCTCCGCGTCGTCTCCATGGATTGCTCCGGCCCAGCCAGCGATCAAGAAGCTGCCGCAGCGTGCTACGTTAACCTGCAACCGATTGCATGGGTATTCTCAGCCATCACCGACTACGCCGCTGCCCTGGCGCTGGTGTCGGTCGCCATCGTGTTCAAGTACTTGCGACTGAACACGCGGCTCAACCTGCTGTGGCGCACGTTGCGTTTCGCTGCCAAGGATCTGCTGGCGTTTGTGGTCATCTTCTTCACCATGTTTTTCGGCTTCGCTGTCATGGGCTTCCTGCTGTTTGGCAGCTCTGTTCGCCAATACCACTCGTTGTCGACATCGCTGACTTCGTGCTTCCAGATGCTCTTGGGCGCGTTCGATTACAACGAGATGTACGACTCCAACCCAGCGATGGCCGGACTGTTCTTCTTCAGCTTCATGATCTCCATCTACCTCATTTGCGTGAACATGTTCATTGCCATCATGAGCGAGTACTACTCGGTCGCGCAAGCGGAGAAGAAACAGTATGAAGAAAACAAGCGCAACCTCGTGGTCAGCTCCAGTGGCTCCAAGTCGGACGAGTTCACCGATTCGATGCAGTTCGCGGACGTGGAATACGATCTGGCCAAACAAATCAAGGCATACATGGTGGGTCTCCGTTTGCGAGTGCGGCTGCCACCGAAGGTTGGCCAAATGTCGCCGTATACAACGGATCAAGTGCCTCTCTGCGGTGACCAGCGGGTGATGCTGATCGACTACAACTACTACATGGCGGAGAGAAAGCGACTTCGAGCCAAATTCCGGAGCTGCGTGCACACTGTGATCACTTGTGCTCACCTGATGCGAACAGTTCGACCAGAATTCACCATGGAAGTTGTGCCGGAATCCATTCCAGACCGAAGACGACGTGCTATGTCAGCATCTTCGTTCACGGACATTGTCGACTTTCCAGTCACCTACGTGCCGATTGCTTCGTCTGCTGCTAATCCGATTGAGATTCTGAAGCGGCTGAAACGTGGCATGTTCATCGACATGGACGACGGCTCTTTGACCAAAGACCAGATCACGCTTGAGGTTCTTGGTGGCCAGGATGAGTATCTTCCTCCTCAGTATACGCGCCGTGACTCTGAGTCTGACGACATGATCGAAGTCCGTGTGGGAGACACCCCGTCGTTTGGGCTTCGACACCGCCACGCGATGGGAGACAGCAAGCACATTCGCGTGTGTCGCGTGCTTTACAATGGCGACACGGTGCTTGATGGAATGGAGGCATGTCTTGTGCCTCGCACCGTCTGGGCACGGTACTTCTCCGGGTTTGTCTTCTGGGGAGCCATTAAAGACATGTTCAGTTTCAAGAAGAAGAAGCGCAAGAGCAATCGACTCATTTCAGATGCCGAGGTGGATCGTCTCATCACGGAAACGTTTGCAGCTCCTGGTCGTGGAATTTCGTGTCGCTTTGATGAACTGGTGCGCAATTTCCGAATGTTCGTCGCCAAGAAAGTCCATCGTCGACACATGCGCATCAGCAATCTCGAAGATCGCATATTCATCGAAGTTATCACCTTCCTGGAACGCTTTCCTTCGGCTTTGTCGCCGCTCGACAAACGCGAGTTTGAAGGCTACAAGTACACACCTCAGCCTGTGGACACGAAGCGCATTCGTCTCCCGAACTCGATCCATCTTCTGAGTGAGTTGCTGTCCCAGAATGCGCACGAGGTGTGGGCAGTGGGGCGAATTGAACAAGGCTGGCGTTGGGGGCCATCGCGTGACAACGAGAAAAAGCTTCATCCAGATTTGATTCCGTACGAAGAATTAACCGAGGAAACCAAGCAATACGATCGCGACACATCGATGGCTGCGCTCAAGGTTATTACAGCCCTTGGATATGTCCTTGAACCCCCAGACACAGCAGAAGACATCCACCTGGACTTCGGCCTTCCAGCATCAGAACCAGGCGGTACTTACGAGCCAAGGCCTATTCCAACGGATGACGTCAAGGTGCCTCCACATTTGCGTCAAGTGATCGAGCTGCTGGCAGAGAACACGCACGAGGTGTGGGCGGAAATGCGAATGTCGCAGGGATGGAAGTATGGACCGCAGCGCAATGACGCCAAGAAGGAGCACAATGGTTTGGTGCCGTACATCTACCTCACCAACGAAGAAAAGCAAATGGATCGCAACACAGCGATGCAAACGGTCAAGTTGATCTTGCGATGTGGCTTTACGTTCGTGCACAAGGACAAGATCAATTCATCACGCAATAAGAAGAGTCGCTCAGGCAATGGCAAGGTGTTCGGCCGTAGCGAAAACGTCGAGCCGAAGAACGTCGGCGATGCCGTGACTGTGATGCGTGGTACTAACCGCGCAAAGCGGGCATTCCTGAAGCGTGCAAGTCGCCATCTTGGTAAGCAGAGCTCGACAGTCGGAACAGCCAGTCAAAGCTTCGGTGAGCTCTCCTCCAGTGGCAGTCTACCATCATCATCTGAACGATCCAGCCGTTCGTTGCTTGATTCGTCCATCGTATCTGAAAGCTCTATCACCAGTGAAGATGCGAATTCGGCAACACCACCTGGAAGTACGCACGCAGCACCATCGTCGTCAAAACCGGGCCTAGTCACTCCTCGACTGGAAGAGAAGCCAGCAGCACCTGCCGCCCCAGCTGCACCGTGGTCACTGGCTAGTGTGGTCAGTGCCGTGTCATCGATCCCAATGATGCCGCAGCCAACAAGCCAGCAATCCAACTTGTCTTCACAACTGGGCACGGAACCGGCACTGGGGCAGTCCGCCAGCCAAGTCTTGGAGTTGTCGCAGGTCAGCCTCAACAGCGACGTCGTGCCTCTTCCGACTCAAGAGCCAGAGCTGCCGCAGGTTAGCCTCGACAGCAACGTCGTGCCGGCGCAACTTCCGACTCAGGAGCCAGAACAGTCATCACATTCGGTGAGCCTCAACAGCGATGCGGCGCCTGCACAGCTTACCAACCAGGTCTCCGAGCTGTCCTCTCAGGTCAGCGTTAGCAGCGAAGTGACGACGGCGCAGCTAACCAGTCAGGGCTCCGAGCCATTGTCGCAGTTCAGCGGTAGCAGCGACGTGACGACAGCCCACCTCACTAGTCAGGTCTCCGAGCTGTCCTCGCAGCTCAGTATTAGCAGCGATGTGGCGCCTGCTTCGTCTGAGGCGCCACCGCCTTCCATGTCGACATCGGTATCGACACCCAGTCAGGAGCAAATTCAGAAGGATCACGACACTGTCTAATTAACAAAAAATAATTGTTGACACACAAACGGCTTCTTTTTTGTGTGTTCACGGCAACGCCACCCTGCCTCACCAGTTCAAACGGGACGACGTTGAAGTGCGTGTAATATTTGGAACAAACCCGTTTTCTCCCGGGAAATGCATTCTCACAGGTTGTTTCCACCATAGCAATCCACGCCAACTGCAAGTAGGCTAATCCGCCCGCTTTCTGCGGGGTATGCTCTCTAGCAGGCTGTTCACTGGACTCAGGCACCACGACGTCAGTGCGGTGGCTCCAAGCACCTCCGCCTCGAGCAGGCACCACATTCGATCTCTCTCTCTCTGGACGGCAGGTGACCAACCAGCTCCCTCGACGTCGCCATGCGCCTCAGTCCGCGCGAAGAAGACCACTTGGTGCTGCACCAGGCCGGCGCGCTGGCGCAGAAGCGTCTGGCGCGCGGCGTGCGCCTCAACTACACGGAGAGCGTGGCACTGCTGGCCACGCAGGTGCTCGAGTTCATCCGCGATGGCAAGAGCGTGGCCGAGCTCATGACGCTCGGCGCGCAGATGCTAGGCAGGTGCGTCCGTTGCCCACTCGTCGGCTCGTGCGCTGTGGTGACGGGTGACTGACTGCCTGGCGGCGTGGGGGCTGTTCTCATCGTGGTAATGTGTTTCCCGCAGACGCCAGGTCATGGACGGCGTGCCCGAGATGCTGGACGAAGTGCAGGTCGAGGGCACGTTCCCGGACGGCACCAAGCTCGTGACCGTGCACCATCCGATCTCGCGTCTCGATGGCGATCTCGCGCTGGCGCTCTATGGCTCCTTCCTGCCGGTGCCGGCGCTCGACGTGTTCGGTCCAAAGGCTGAGGCGGTGTCGTCGACGGCCGTGGTGGAGCGTGCTGTGCCGGGTGAGATCCGGGCGATGGAAGGCGACATCGTGCTCAATGCTGGTCGCCCCACGGCGCTGCTGCAGATCACCAACCTGTCGGATCGTCCGATCCAGGTGGGCAGCCACTACCACCTCATTGAGACCAACCCGCTGCTCGAGATGGATCGCCGTCGTGCGTACGGCTTCCGCCTCAACATTGCGTCTGGCACTGCTATTCGCTTTGAGCCAGGAGACCGCAAGACCGTGCCCGTCGTGCCGATCGGCGGCAACCGCATCATCACGGGCGGCAACGGCCTTGCCACGGGCGTCGTGGACGTCAAGAAGGTGGACGACATCGTCGCTCGCGCCGTCGAACTCGGCTTCCACCATAGACCACAAACAGATGACTTCGCTCAGGCCGGTGGTGCATTGGGCGCTGCAGGATTGGCCACGCATCGCGCCGGCGCGCCCGCGCCACCGTCGCAAAGCACCATTCCACGCAGCGTGTACGCGCAGACGTACGGCCCGACAACTGGCGACGTGCTGCGCTTGGGCGACATGGAGCTGTTTGTGTGCGTCGAGCACGACTTCACGGTGTATGGCGACGAGCGCAAGTTTGGTGGCGGCAAGGTGCTGCGCGAAGGCATGGGCCAGATGACCGGCGTCGTGGCTGCCAAGGCCCTGGACACGATCATCACGAATGCGCTCGTGATCGACTACACGGGCATCTACAAGGCCGACATCGGTATTCGCAACGGCTTGATCGCAGGCATCGGCAAGGGCGGCAACCCCGACGTCATGGACGGCGTCACGGACGGCATGATCGTGGGCGTCAACACGGAGGTGATTGCCGGCGAAGGCCTCGTGCTCACGGCTGGTGGCTTGGACACGCACGTTCACTTCATCTGCCCTCAGCTGTGTACAGAAGCACTTGCAAGTGGCTTGACGACGCTCGTGGGCGGTGGCACTGGCCCAGCCACGGGCACGAATGCCACGACTTGCACACCTGGTCCGAACCACATCAAGTCGATGCTGCAGGCGACGGATGAGATCCCGATCAACATCGGCTTGACGGGCAAAGGCAACAGCTCCCGGCCAGAAGGACTGCAGGACGCCGTGGACGCTGGCGCGGTTGGATTGAAGCTGCACGAAGACTGGGGCACGACGCCGGCCGCGATCGACGCGTGCATGGAGGTGGCCGAACTGAACGATATCCAGGTGACGATTCACACGGACACGCTCAACGAGTCAAGCTGTGTTGAGCACACGATCGCAGCGTTCCGCGGACGCACGATCCACACGTACCACAGCGAAGGCGCTGGCGGTGGCCACGCACCGGATATCATTACGGTCTGCGGTGTGCCCAACGTGATTCCATCGTCAACCAACCCAACGCGGCCGTTCACGCGCAACACGATCGACGAGCACGTGGACATGCTCATGGTGTGTCATCACCTCGACAAGAGCATTGCTGAGGACGTGGCCTTCGCTGAGTCGCGCATCCGCGGTGAAACCATCGCGGCCGAGGACGTGCTGCATGACATGGGCGCCATCAGCATCATCTCGTCTGATTCGCAGGCCATGGGTCGTATCGGCGAAGTGATTGCGCGCACATGGCAGACGGCCAACAAGATGAAGTGTGAACGTGGCGCGTTGGCGGAGGATGCCGACGACAGCGAGCTCAAATCCAAGGGTGTTCAGCAGCAAGTCGACAACTTCCGCGTCAAGCGCTACGTGGCCAAGTACACGATCAACCCAGCACTGGCGCACGGCCTATCGCACATTATTGGCTCGATCGAGGTCAACAAGCTGGCCGACCTGTGTCTCTGGAAGCCATGCTTTTTCGGTACCAAACCGGAGCTCGTGCTCAAGGGAGGAACCATTGTGTACGCACAGATGGGCGACCCGAACGCGTCGATCCCGACGCCACAGCCTGTCAAGATGCGTCCGATGTTCGGGGCCCTGGGCAAGGCCGTGGGCGCCACGTCCATCGCGTTTGTGAGTCAAAGCAGTGTGGACAAGAACGTCGTGCAGACGTACGGCTTGAGCAAGCGCGTGGAGCCTGTGCGCGGCTGCCGAACGGTGACGAAGAAGGACATGAAGCTCAATAGCGCGCTGCCCAAGATCCACGTGGACCCAGAGACATACAAAGTGGTCGCAGACGGCGTGCACCTCACGTGTCAGCCTGCTGACCGTCTGCCACTAGCCCAACGCTTCTACCTGTTTTAAATCTTCGTTCCAGATTTTGTTTGTCTAGCTAGCTCATTACCAATAAACCATTTTGGGAATCAATGTGGCGCACATTGCACATCTCAAACAGTCGCATCAAACGCAGCCGCGACGCACGATGCTCGCGTCCACCGCCATCTCCGACACGACAACGACGCCGGCACCAACGTTCAACAGAGAACGCTTCGCCAAGCTGTTCCTCCATGTCTCGAAACAACTGGAGACGCTCGAGCCACCGACGTCGCACCTACAGCACCAGCAGCAGTCTGTCGGTCAAGCCCCACACGCGTCCAAGCCAATGTCGCATGTGCTGCCTGTGTCGCGAGTGCACGCCCTCATCACCAACAACGAACGCTTCCGACCATGCGTTGAGATGCAGCCCAAGTCCACAGCAGATGACGCAGCAACCAACAACGTCAATCCCACGAATGTCACTCGAGCCGCTGAATTGTTGGGCTCTGCGGCAGCCAAGGCATCGCGCTATTCCGTTGCGTCCGTCGTCGACGCATTGCTCACCGACAAGCCAGCAGGAGTGGCAGGGGCAGCTACTTCGTCCACGGCAGCGGCAGTTGGCCAGGTCCACATCGCTGTCGGCGGCAAAGTGCGAGTGCTTCCGACCGCGGAACTCGCACGAGCCAAGGCTGCCATGCGCAAACGCAGCCATGCGCTGTGCAACCTGCATCCAGTACTCGGAGCTGATCGTCGCACCAAGGCCGGTGCTAGCGTGCAGCAGGGGCCTGGATCGACTTGGGATTTGATGCGGTCAGCCTCATCAGCCAACTTGGCTGTGGGCAAGCAGGCGCTCATCGCGGAGCTCGTGCGCCGCACCAACTTCACGACGCAGAACATTTTCCAGATGAGTCGCAAGTTCAAAGCCATTGCCGGCGCTAACAAGAGCGTCATCTCGTTCGATGAATTCCGGCAAATCATGAGCGAAGACATGGGAAGCCTGCTCATGGGCATCGGCATTGGCACGCTTGAGTTCCAGGAGCTGCAGCACGCCAACATGAGCGCTATCGGTGCCACCATCTCGTCCAGCGAAACATTTCTGCGCCGGTTGTTTGTCATGTTCGACGCCGACAGCGACGGCAAGATCGACTTCCGCGAGTTTGTCGTCGGGCTCAACGGGTTTGTCAAGGGCACGGCCGAAGAAAAAGTGCACGCGCTATTCGAGATCTATCAGAGCAACACGGACAAGCAGACCGTGGCCATCTCGGACCTCTTGGGGCTCTTCCAGAGCGACCGCCAGCTGTATCAAGAGCTCATGCACTGCGTAGACGAATACTTCGTCCGCGTCGAGCTGCGCGATGAGAACACGATGAAAGAGGAAGAGTTTGTGGCGGCATCACTCGCTGAGCCCCACTTGCTCGAGATCATCAGTCGCCCGACGCCGTCACGCAAGTACGCGGCTGACGGTCACGTTCGCGACATGCTGCGGTCGTTCATCGAGCAGAAGAACATCACATGGCTGAAGCTACTGCGGATGCATCGTGCGGTCGTTGATTGTGCGGCAGTGGCTCAGCTACCACCGCAGATGATCCTGTCAAAGCGAGCGAGTGTGATCACTGGCAGCGCCAAGAGCATCGGCATTGATGCCAGGCAGGCGTCGATTGCTTCGACTACAGTTCCAACGGACAAAGGCGCCGCGACACCGGCGTGCCTCCCGGCAGCCGATTTCCATTCGATCGTGCTCGATTGCCTTGGACCAAGCACGATGGAAGACGAAGCGTTGCTGCAGCGACTTCTTCTTGCGTATGTCGTGAGTCCCCGAGAGAAGGCTCCTGCTACCGCTGCTGTGGCGGCGCCAACGGACGCGGCTGATGTTGGTGCGACTAAAGACGGCGTGGATGAGGACGATGCGCTGTCGTCAGGGACATCCGAGATGGCTGACGTCAAAAGCGAGCTGCTGCGGCGAACCAGTGAGTGCTGCTATCTATGCAATAATCTATGTGTGTGTGCTGACTGTGTTGTGTACAGCCAATCGTGGAGACACATTTGTCGCCCACGTGGCCTGCGGTGAGCTGACGCAAGATATCGCAGTCGCATTACAAACGACGCTGACGGCCGAGCACGACGTGGATTCGAAGGCGCGATATTACTTTGAACTTTACGACATGAACAACGATGGATTGCTATCGCGGAATGAGCTTTGTGCTGCCGTGTGTTCGGGCTTTGCTCATTTTGGACAGAACGTGATGGAGGTCGTGCGCATCTTAGAAGACGAAGACGAAGACAAGGATGGCGAACTCACCAAGGATGAGTACATGCGCGCCGCTGGCAAATCCCCACTCATCCTGGCGTCACTTTACACCTGTCTTCAGCGCGAAACGTGATCCATCGGTCCACGGCATGCGGCTAAAAATGGTTATTGGATGATGTGTTTTCATATATTGTGGAGTGCTGTGCGCTAGCCTAGCGACAATATCGAATGGTGAGGAAAGCGAGAAGTACACGCCGAACGTCGAGGAGTCGTATCATAGCCATGAATTGCTGAAGACTTCGCGATCCACTGCGTTATTTTCTTGTCGGGATCACGATGGTGCTTGGACAGAGGTGTCATGTCGGCCCAGTAGCGTTCTGCCTGTGCCAACGTAATGCGCAGTTCATTGTGACAAAAAATACGACAACGACTCATTGAGGTTGCAGACAACTCGTTCTCCGTTCAGAGGTGCTGAATCGAATCCGACTGAATTTCAGACAACACACTGACATCCTAGCAATCTACAGTAGAACGAATTCAGTCTTTCAGTCAAGGGCATCGTCCATGTCGCGGACTGGCTTGTGACCAAGTGTAGCGATCGAAGCAAAATCAAGAGTGAATTACAGGTAAGTGATCTCATGCATGTCTATCTACTGCTATGCTACTGACCAATCGTCTGATGGATGGTTGCGAGCTCGTCTTGGAATGGATGGTGATGGAGGATA
>NSDO01000763.1:0-18760 GCA_002286825.1 Lagenidium giganteum | reverse complement strand
TGCCTCGAGACAGCAAGAAGCACGCTAGTACAGCGACTAGGGCGGACATGAGTGAGTTACGAAGCACAGTCGAGAGGACGGCCACCGCTTCGATGACAATGCGAGATGATCGCACTCGCTTGGCAGCTCGGATTTGTGAGGAAACAGACGTGACACGTTGTAGGCGAAGAGCGCGCGCGAGCGATGTACCTCGAGCTATGGTTACATCCTGCTTGGCGGTGGCGAGCATGGCCGCTGCACGTGGACATTGAGCGCATGACTCGGGCTTGCAGGCGCGCTTGTCCAGGTTGGTGCTGCTGGCATCACCCCACACAGGCCATTTTAAGATGCTATCCTGGTTCAAAGTTTTGCTATTACCGGTATTCCATTTGTGAATTGCAGTTTTGATATTCTCCCGCCGTCAGCTCAAGCAGCAATGCAAATCGACGACTACCTCCAAGTCAATGCTGTACCATCGACCTTCCATTCACGCTGTGAGACAATGGGAAGGTGATGGCCGGTACATCGGAAGCGCAGTCAGTTCTGACCGTGGATCATCACGACACATGATCCATCTCCGCTTGACACACTTTGCCTGCCGTCTACTAGCTCTTGCAATCGACCAGATGGCTGGACTGAGTTTGGAGCATTGGCCGTGATCAAACTGGAACACAAGCTCGTAGCGTTCAAGCGCGTTAATTCCGTGGACTACGAAGCACAATGCAATGACTGATACAACCAAGAGGAGCACACTGCGCCTTGTGGGAGGCCGAAGGAGCGAAGAATTGCTGACATGGTAAGTTATCATGTCAGCAACGTTTCAGAATGCCCCAAGCCTTATTCCAGACCAGTGTCATCTTGACGTCGTGCGAGGCTCGCAGCACGCACTGCGAGCTCTCAGCACGTACGTCAGCCGAGAATCTCCGCGAAAGACCTTTTAGAAGAAACTGTGACGTTTGACGCAGACGATCCAAGCATCACACAAGAAGCGCGTGCATGAACGGTTGGATCGCGACGATCCAGCGCTGGGCGAGGAAGCGTGAGAAGATGCTCGAAGAAATTCACGAAGTCTGTCTGAAAATGGGGGTTCAGTAGGAGATGGTGAGCGTGGTGGATCATGCGGATTCTTGCAAACGCGCTGCCTGTGTGATGTCCATGAGTCAGCTCATGTGGATGCACTTCGGCTAACGAGATGCAATAGGCGGCGGTGGAGCATATCCGACCAAATGATATAATGGCGGCCTAAATGGTGATCTGAGCTCACCACACTTTCTCGTGGATATACGTACACATACACATGCCAATAGCAGGCCACAGAAGTCATCGAAGGTGGCGTCAGAGCAAAATTGGTCATCTTGTAAAAGCGAATGCTGGACATGATCGTGATATGTCTATACGCGCCCTGCAGGTCACCGTAAATACTTACTGTCACAGGTCTGAGCATCTGACGTCCAGACCGTTTAATAAGGGTGTCGCTGTGCAGTAGAAACAATTTGCTGGCTTGACCATCACCGTGTTGAACGCAAAATTGGCTTCTTGTGGGCCAACTGCTATGGTGGAACCTTCTCCAAGTACTCGACAGAGTTGATTGGACTTTCGGGTGCAAATCGAGCCGGAAGTCCGAGCGCAAGAAAACGATTGATTGCTGTTGGAGTAATCGCAGAAGTATGGATGTAGTTGCAACGATTCGGCAGCAGCAGTGAGGCATCTCCAGACACGTGAATAGTAGAAATGACGGAAGTCGCATCGTATACAAACCACTGGTAGTAGTCGCTTTCGTCACACTCTACAAGATTGTAGATACCGCCGTAAGCGGCAAACTTGTCAGGCACAGTGTGTCGACAAAGTAAGACTGAAACAAAACCTTCACGCCACGAATGAGTGCGTCATAGACTTCACGATCCACTCGCGGCTCTGACAACTCGTCGTTCAGCCTAACGGCAATTGGGGACTGTGAGAGTTGTATATGCTCAGAGTGAACATCTGTTTGTCACTGAACGAATCACAACTCAAGACACAGGTTGCTGGTGAGTGGGATTACGAAGTAAGTCCTCGAGTCACAGTTAAGAAATTGGTTCAGCGTATTGATACCACAGTCGCTAACTGGGAAGCTCGTTCCAACCAACATTATGCAAACACAAGGAACCACTCCTAACTTGAATCGTATCTGTGATAATGCATCCACGCACTCTTGGCATTGTTACTCAACGCCAACTGCTGATGAATCGCTTACAACCTCGGCCACAATTGCGTGAGAGATGTGTCATCGACAACTCGGTAAACGGACTGGATGCAAGTACCAGCTTTGTCGTGATCGTTTGCTTCACTGCTTGCTGTTCGACCCTGACGTCATCATCATCATCATCATCATCCTCGTCTACTGAACTACGTCGCGCGTCACCATTCTTCAACAGGCACGATGACTGAGTCAATTTACTATTCACGAACTCACTAATCTTCTGCTCGCATGCACCAATTCATCCACTGACTCATCGCTCATACGATCGGTCTCCGCCGTATACGCGTAAGACGTTTCTGACACGCAAGCGCACTGGCATTGTGCGTCACCCAGAGACGGAAGTAGTAATCAACGTGTAGTACGAACTCGAGCATTCTCGGGCTAACATTGTGAACGGTTTGTATAGGGCGTAGGACATGGCTGCCATGGCCACGGGTTTTTGGACACAGGTGGTGAAGTGGGATAACAAGTATGCGGCGTACGGCACATCATCATCATCATCATCAAAAAATATAGTATGCAGTTAATAAACAAGATCGCTGTCGTTCAGTTCATGATTTACGTTGCTCTTGTCGTTCACGGCTATGCTGATGCAGATGTGGGTCGTGTTGTCCTCAGCGCATCAAATTTCCGCAAGTATTACTGCAACTTACGTAGTTGCTCGTCGTCGAACACTGGAGACAGCTCGCCGGCATGATGAGCGCAACGTCCAGTGCAAACGCAGCATCTTGTGAGCCAAGCGCCATGACCATGCCTTCTCCGACCACCAAGCAGCGGCGATTCGTTGAAGGGGTGCAGATCAATCGAGACCTACGGTGATATTGAAGGGCTTGAGTGATGTTGTTGGAGCACTGACATGGCGAAGGGAACGGCTGAGAGGAATGAGTGCTCGTGGTGATACACGTCCATTGCCAAATCGAATAGCTGTCGAAATGACGGAATTGGCGCCACATGCTATCGTACATAAACCACTGGTTCATGTTCATGGTATTGCACTCACCCAGATAATAACCCACAGTGTCAGCGAGCTCGCTTCTGCGAGTCAGGCACAAAGTGTTGATCGCGTTGGATTGGAGCAGGATAATCCCACCACGAACCATTGCGTCGTAGCATCCTTGATAAAATCGCGGCTTGATTGCGGGGATTGTCCAGTGAGACAGCTCTTACGCCTGGGTTGCGGTAAACGCGCAGAGCAAGCACCTGGGAGTCGCTGGATGCATCACACTCTTGCAGAGAAATCTGGTGAAATGACGCTGGTCCCCCATACTCGAGACACTGATTGGTGGCATTGGCCATGACGGATTGCTTTGTCGAGTCGTACACGAATACTTGCTTCGGGTTGTCACTGTCGCAAGTCGCAAGCACCACCAGCGAGCGACCTGGAAGCTTGTCCCAACCGCCTTCGAGGCACAACATGGGCTTGAAAGCTGCGAGAATCTGACCACCCTGTGTATTAAAGATAAATACTTGGTTCTCGTTGTAGCCCTCACAGCCACGCACGTAAGCGAATGAACCGCCACTACGTCGGCTGCCACCATCATCCACACACACAGATCCGTCCTTCGATGCGAACTGGATTGCCGTGGACGAAGTGACACCATCGATCGCATGATTGTTTACTGTCGTTCTTCTGTGGGGAAGATCGCGAGTTGGCTCGATGCTATCTGGCGTGATCAGCATATATCGTACCCAGCTGGACGAGATTGCGATACATTCACCAACCACGGCCCGCTTGATCATTATTGTTCTTGCGCTTCCAGCATGGCTGCAGACTTCATCATTAAACTGACGGACAATGATCGAATCGTCGTCGCTTAAGGACGCCAGAACGCCACGGCCACCGTCGCTGTGGCATTTACCATCGACACGAATGACCTGGCCATTCATCATACTTGTGCAAGTGGTGTCACTGAAATTGCTGATCATCACAAATTCACTGCCTTCCAGAACATTAGACTCCACCTCAGTCCATGGGCTATCGCTGCAGATAACTCGTTTTCGCTCGGCACACGTTGCTTGCGATTGACATGATCGTGTGGTAAACCAGACGATTGCACCGAGTTGGGAGCACTGGTCATCGTCATAGCCATGCACAATTTCGAACTGTCCACGTGCGGTGGTCGCGTACAGGGTGCAGCACAAGGTGCTGATCGCTGGCAGAAGCAGTCGCATTACCAAGTGGGCTGCAGGTCGTGAGTCTCTGCATTCCACTCAATCGTAGTCTGTGACACCGCCCAAGACGTTGGGCGGGGGAGGAACGCACCTAAGCCGCTCGGGTAGTTTCGTCAAACTTTGCGAGACGGGTGCACCTCTTCCAGGCAGGGGAGGAAGCCTCTCGTCACGAGAGGACGCGAGTGAACCCACGATCTTCACTGCTAGTATAGTAACATAATTCGTCGCTTAACTGCACATAGTGTTTGCTGTCGGTAGCACTCCAGGCGATTGCGCTGAGTTGGAAGCGCTGGGATTGCTCGACGGGATCGTATGGGGCAATGACGATCGCGCGTGACGAAGTCGCTAAGGCTTCAAACCGATCATATACAATGGTGGGCCTGGTTCTTGCCTTCTCCTGCTGCGATGGCTATTGTGACGAAGAACGCGACCAATTGTGCGTGGAATCACATGTTGGCACTCTACGAGCATGTGCGTACTTGATTGATGGTATTGCCAGGCGAGCACACCACAACAAGCACTCAGCGATGATATGGAGCTCAGCATCATTATCTGCTGCGAGGTATGCAACTGGCGATAGATATTTACACAAAAATGCGAGCGATGAGGCGAAGCAGTCGCGGTGTCAATCGCGGCGAGACTGATGCCGATCTTCATTCTTGCTCGTGGTCGTGGGCTTTGAGTTCCAGCTGGGGAATGATGGAGTGTGGTTGGGTGGAGCCCACGCAATAGATGCACGCGACTCAGTCTATGCATGGATATAACGAGTCGATCCGCTAAAGTGACTGCATGACTCCATGGGAAACAGACATTAGTTGGAGCCTCCGCCATGAAGATAAGGGAGGGGACTGGCTGCACCCATCGCGAAGGCTCCAGGTGGTTTCCGATATCTGGTTCCCACCGGATAGCGGCATCCATGGTCGCAGGATCTGCTGATACTTTCCATGGCACTTCCGCGGCGTCAAATTGCGCCAACGTCGTGTCGTGTCGTGCTGTCTCCGCGTTCGCTCCGTCTGGCTCCAATTCCAAAGTGTCGCCAGCCGCAGGATAATCAAGACCAGTGCAGTGGCGATTGACACCGTGTGAGGCGAAAGTCTCTATTAGAAAGCCGAGTCGCTTGGTCACCGCCAGCGACAGAAATCGTTGGCGTCGACTTGAATTGGTAGCGTCCCGAGCAAACTCGCGTCGTTAAACGGCTCACAACTGGAAGGCAGCGCCATAATCACAATCCACCATCGCGGATGCTCCGCCCCTTGCACGAGCGCCTTGGGCCCCCACCAGCTCCAAACCATCAACGCACTTCAACGCCAACGACGCCACGATTTGGACATCACATCGGGGCACAATGGACCACTCTCGACATCAGCGCAGCTTCCCATCAGCTGTTCAGCCGTAGCCAACGGCCCGTAGGACACCTCTTGATTCTCAGCAATGCACCCACGCAGAGCATGCGAGTCCGCGCATGTTGCTGCAGCCACACAACCCAAGACAACCCTGGACAACGAAATGCCACAGCGCCACATGCCGTTCCCAATGAGCTGTTGGGTGTCACACAGACACAGCCACAGAACCACGGCTGCTGTTGTCCTGTGCTGCTGTCCTCACGCATCCCCAATGCAGAAGTCACAACGCAACAAGCTGTTGTGTGACGCATGGTCGTGTGAACAGTGAACAAGGGAGCTTCAGCCGCATGGGCGCACAAGCTGGCGCGACAAGATCGTCTGTCCACCGGCGCGCAACCCACTGGCACACATCGCTGGTCAGCTGGCCCACCGGCACACACGGCCCACGCCTTTTCCAGCTCAGACTCAACGTCATCGCCCATCGCGCTGCAGGTGCTCATGACGCAAGCAAACGCACGGGGCGGTGAGAGCAGGGCCACTGCAATATTAGCCAATCGGAGGCGCACTATCGACGTGGACCGCGCTCATTGGTCAAAACTGACTTGTTCTCTGACACATGCGCTGGATGAGTTGGATTGGTGACAACTCGGGAGCGTCACGGCTGGTGTTGCTACTGCGAGAGCCCCATGTGCATGTGCATGTGAATGAGCTAGCAGTGATCACGCCGAAAGCGGATGAAGGTGGCAGCGGCAAACACTGCACGGACTGAAGAACATGGCGAGTTTCCTGACAGCGGAATAAGCCCACTCACATTGTTCTCTTTAAATAAGGAATGCAGTTCGCACGAATGGGATGCAGCGGCGGGCAAAATGGCATGCCCAACTCAAACTATAACATACACCGGGCCGCATGGCTCCCGGAACTTAAAACTACTGCTCTTACTATAATAATGATACAAGATTGGGGTGGGAGACGCCGCGTGCGGAGACCGGCAGGCGAGCGGCGTCGAGGCACGGAGACCGTCGCGCGCACAAGCTGGCGTCTACAAGACGGTGGCGGCAGTCTTCTCAGTGCCGGGGGAGGACTCTAGTTGATTCGCGCGACCTTCATGGGCACCACACGTGGGTTCTCTTCCTGCAGCTTGCGCTTGCCTGCGCCCTTGAAGTTAAAGGCGCAGTTGTGTTCTTCCGCGTACCGGTGCTTGTTGCAGAATGTGTAATCGCAGCGGCAAGTTACGGCCGTGAGCCCCACTTTGACCTTGCATTCCCAGCATCGCCGACGGTTCTTCTGAGCTGGAGCGGTAGGAGTTGCCGCAACCGGCAACACCGTCTGCTGTGCGTTCTGTTCCACGACTCGGACGATCTCTGGTTCTGGCTCCATCAAGCATGGTGGTTCACGTGGCAAGGTCGACTTTGATCGCTTCAGACAGCTCTTTCGGAATTCCAGCGTCGTCTTCATGTTTTCCAATTCGCTCGACAAGCTCGGGCTTCCCTTGTAGTTCTCAAACACCACGCGCGCAAAGCGTGGCTTCGAGCTCACGTGGTCGGCGCTGCTTTCCGAGCGCGTGGCGTGTTCTTTCGGCGCTTTCATGCAGCACGCCGAGTACGCCTCGGCCGCCTTTTTGTCCATGTATTCCGTCGCGCCACTCACAGTCGAAGAAGTGGACGAAGTCGTGGACGACGACGACGAAGTGGACGCTGACACCGCCGAGGTAGCGATCGACACGGCGGGAGATGGCGACGGCACGGCGGCACCCGAAGTCGGAGAGGCAGGAGGTGGCGCAGGTACGCTGGACGGCTTCGCTTCCGCGGGGGCTTCGTTGAACAGGGACGACGAGTTGGGCGCCATGCTCTTTCCGAACTGACTGTGCCTGGCGCTCGCTCGCACTGGGTCGAGGGAAAGAAGGAAAATGAATGCGAGACGTGCCGGCCCAAGCCAGCGCCCAAGCCAGCAGAACAGCGGCGGCGGCCGGCCGGACGGCAGCAGGCACACCCAGTGCAAGCCCAGGCCCCAAGCCCAGGCCCGGCCAGCCCAGGCGTGGCCGTGACTGGAGGGGGTGGGGTGTCTGGGGGAAGGGGGAGCGAGCGTAGAGTGGACTCCTCGTGCTGGAGTGAAAGGGCCAGCTGTCGACCGGACGGCTCGCCGGGGCGGCTCGGACGGAGCTTGCTACCCCGGCTTGCGGAGCTCGGAAATCGAAAAAAGACGAGAAAGGAGTGCGAGCGCGGAATTCCATTGCCACCTGGTAGCACTGGGTAATAAACCGCCGCAACGAAACATGGAAAACCCCCCAAGAGAACGCGCAGGAAAATAAAAGGGGCTCGGGTCAAACCCGCGCGGGTCATCCCGTGTCGAGAGTACGACCCGCGCGACAACAAGGCGTTTTGTGAGGGTGCGGGGGGCAGAAACACCGCACGAGCGCGGGGGCAGGCCGGGTTATATTTCCCTGTCGCAAGAAGGCAGTGCGACCCGCGCACCGAAGTTTCGCCGGAACCTTACCGTAATATTCACGCAGGTACACGTTTTGGTTCCCAATTTTTGGATCGGGGCGTGGGTGTCCTTCGCGAGCTGCACGAGCCAAGCCCAGCGAGCTCGGCCGCCCTGGCCCTGGTTGTCGCTGCCGATTCGGCTGGGGCAACGATCGTTGGGAGGAAGCTTGCCATCAGGGCCAGCAGCTGGGCTGGGCTGGATGGAACGTTGAGCGCGTGGGGCGACTGCCTGCTTGGTCGCGGCGGCGCCGGTGCGAATCACCGCCACTTGCCCGGGCACGCCGATGGATGCGGGAGTTTTGCTGTTCTTTTTTCCTTATTTTGGCATCGACGGCGCCGACGCAGCACGCCCGTGGTGGCGCAGGATCGCAGATGACTGGCTGGTGCCCGAGCTCGCCCACACTCCATCACACACAGGGCATGTAGCGCCGCGTCGCCTCATTCATCGCCGGAGCTTTTTGTGGAGCAGCGCGCCGAGCTCGCTCGCTCACACACACGCACGCGCACAGGCGCGCGATTGTGCGAGCGCAGGGCGCGGAAGCCAGTACGCCGGCTTGGAGCAGTGCCGTTCGCTCCACGTGCAGTACGCTTGCTTGGCTGGTGGTTTTGCGTTGATGTAATGCCTCGCCGGGACAGTGCTCCGGAGCAGCACTCACAGACGCAGCTGGAGCATGCACTCAAACCGCCGATTGCGGCAGCGGGATGAGGAGCTCGCCCATGTGTGTGTGTGTGTGTGTTCGCTCATGTGGGCATGAGTGGGTGAGCGAAGCGGTGCGAAGCCACCGGCCATTTGGGCAGCGACGTGCTCTCCACCGACTGGGCAGACATCTCCACATCGACCAGCTGCGGGTTGTGTATCAAATCACAGGGGAAGGCCACTGCCACCTGGCGTCACTCCTGGCACAGCGCGTTGGTGCCCGCATGCGCATGGCGCGCGCAGAAGCCACGAGCAGCGCTGGAATCGGGTTACGCTGCACAGTAACCGGATGTGTGAGTTACTGTACCCCTGGTGCGGCTAGGGGTGCACGTGTGTGCTCATGAACCAGGGCCGCTTCTGATCAGATTCGGAAAATAACGGATAAATTACTTGCCCGGCGCACAGAAGCGTAACCTCCCTCGTGTATCCCCACGCCGACGATGACATCGTTGCGACATCCCACAGCAACGACGGACCAGAATGGGACTGGCAATTGAGTCCACGCTCCCTGCGCTGGATGCATAGTCATGAGCGACATGTGGTGGAGGGGGGCGGGGGTTATGCTGGAATATGCGCATTCCAGCGCCATCGTCAGCGCGGCTGCCGACATGTCACCCCCGGGCAGCAGCAGGCGCCATCGTGATCAATAGAACTTGTGCTTCTCGATGCGCTGCTGACGCTTCTTGCGCCGATTCGAGCGCGACGACAGCTTCTTTTGGATCTCCATGTCCTCGCTCTCGATGGTGTACCCGAGCTTCTGTGCCACTTGCACGAAGCCACCATGCTTTTTGCGAATCGCTTGGACGAGTGCGCTGTGACCAAGGTCCTTCAGCAGCCGTGTGCTCGGCATTCGGTTCTCCAAGCCGTGCTCTTGGGCGATGTGTCGTAATTCCTGCATGCGGCCAATTGCCAATTGTCGTTCCATTCATTCACAGTGAGTGACTCTACTATGATGCATCTAACACATGTCGAGCGATTGAGAACTCAACCTGTCTGACGTCGAGCAGATTCCGCCAGTCCTGTGAAGGAGCGGCATTGCGTCCGGTGTTGGTGGAGCAGGCGCGTGCCGTGGCGGCGAACTGCGCCGGCAGCAACCGCGTGGCAAACCGTTGGAGCCACATGCCCCACTTCTTGCTTTGCCAGCGACGACCGTTGTCGCGGTGCTCACACGTCGCAGCCGGTACACTGATTGGCTGACAGAGGCACTTCCAGAGGCCGGACAGTGGCGCAATGACAATGCTCGAGATGTGAGCCCAAGCATCGAGACATCCACGTGAACCGTTGGCATGCATACACATGGTTACTGCATACGATAAGAACCAAACGAATTGGCGAGCAATAAGGTGCTTCGTGAACCCAACTACCACTCGATCACGGGTTATCTGGTTCACAATGTTGCGCCTCGTTCATGATTTCCAATGAAGACCATGCTTCCCACGGCAGACACCAGTGGACATCATAACGAACCCATACAGCGTTTTTTTTTTTTTTTTTTTCGATCTCAGCGAGTGCAATTTCGATGAGGTGGACTCAAGTCCACCAAAGACTCGCCATGTTTTACTCGACGTTGGTTGTGGGCGCACGCCAATGGTCGCGGATCCGGCGGCTTCCTTCTCCTGGAAAACTGAAAACTTCGCGGAGCTGCGGCACATCGAGAGCAGAAGGGGATCACTCCAGGCAAGTGTTGACGACGAAAAAGGTGAGTTGGTCGTTATTGATTTGGCACCCGTGTCCAAGGCGATAGATACGATGTAATTGACAAGGAACGTTTGGTCGGTGGATGAAGCAACACCAACACATTTTACCTGAGATCATTCTAGCGTTCCAAGCCAGATCTCTCTACACGTTGCAATTCGTTCACCGGCATTCTCGTCAAGATTATCGCAACGACGATTCCACCGCAGCACCAGCATCAAGCGCATGTTGAAGCGTGGAGGAACATGTGGTCGGAGCGCCGACTATCACTCTGCACTCACTCGCCATACAAACCCCAAGTAAAATGAAGTCCTCCGCAATCATTCTGATGGTGCGATTGTTCGCAAAAGCGGCCCATACCAAGCTGTTTGCGCCGGATGGAACTCTTGTGCCCAACGCTTCGTCGCAGTAGCTTGCTCTCACCGTCATTCCAGCTTCACCGAATGGTGGTTTAGTGTGAGGATTCCAGGTCGCTCGCTCGTCACAACCTCAGATTTCAACTTGCTGCACACCACAACTACCAGCTTCCCGTGCCTCTCCTCACCAGAACCCGAAACGTAGTGAAGCCATGCGAACAACGGACTGGTTCATCGCCACGACTGACAACGCGCCAACCTCTCCGCTCGTCTGGGGAGGCTTCATGCTCGCACTGTGGTACGTGCTGGACCAGTTCGCCTTCACCCAGCGCGAGAAAGCGCACCGAGCAACACCTGAAACGCCGGGATCACCTCCGCTGATCCACGACACGCTTGCAATTATCCGCAACACGCATCGCATCCGAGAATGGGCGACGGCAATTGCTGACAAGTTCAAAGGCCGTCCATACCGGAGCAAGATGCTTGGTTGTCCGGACATGATTGTCCTCACGACACCGGAGCACTTTGAAGACGTGATGAAGACGCAGTTTGAGAAGTTCGACAAAGGCCCGTATCTCCGCTCAGCACTGCAAGACTTGCTAGGCAACGGGATCTTCGGTGTCGACGGTAGTCACTGGGTGCACCAGCGCAAGACTGCCAGCAACCTGTTCACCATGCGAGCACTGCGTGAGTCAATGACCGCAGTGGTCCACGACAAAGTGCACGTGCTGCACGCATTACTACAGGAGCAGTCACAGAAAGAGGAACCGATCGACGTGTTCAAGATGTGGAACAAGTTCACGATGGACGCGTTCGCCAAGATCGGATTCGGCGTGGAGCTTGGGTCTTTGACATCGAGCACGGATCATCCATTCCAGGCAGCGTTCGACAGAGTGCAGAGCACACTGATCCTTCGGCTGATGCGACCGCAATGGTTTTGGCGACTGCAGCGATCTCTGAATGTCGGCGCCGAGGCACAGCTGAAGCGAGACATCAAGACGATCGACATCATGGTGCTTGACATCATTGGCAAGTCCCTTCAGTGCCGTGCAGACCATACGGACGCCACGAAAGACCAAAGCACAGCCCATCGAGATATCGTGTCGCTGTTCCTCGATGGCGTCGCACCAGGCGATGAGTTCGACCCGGTCTACTTGCGAGACATCGTCGTCAACTTCTTGATCGCCGGTCGCGACACGACAGCACAAGCGCTCAGCTGGTTCTTCTATTGCATCAGCCAGCATCCAGACGTCGAGACAAAAATCCGTGACGAGATCGTACGAGAGCTGCCACACCTGATGACTGGATCAACGCGAGCGGCATCAATGGAAGAGTCGTCTCGCTTGGTGTACTTGGAAGCGGCGCTGAAGGAGACACTACGGTTGTTTCCGTCTGTACCCAGCAACGTGCGTTGTGCGAACTGCGATGTCACGCTCTTTGACGGCACGTTCATCAAGGCCGGATCCATGGTCAGTGTGTCGTCTTACCTTCTTGGACGCATGGAGCACGTGTGGGGTCCCGATGCCAAACAGTTCCGACCCGAGCGATGGATCGACCCACAAACAGGCAAGATCATCAGTGTGTCGGCGTTCAAGTTCAACTCGTTCCACGCTGGTCCTCGGATGTGTCTGGGGATGAACTTGGCGATGATGGAGATGAAGGTGGTGGTGTCGAGCGTGTTGAGTCAGTTCCATCTTGGTCTGGTGGCGGGTCAGGAGGTGACGTACGACATTTCGTTGACTTTGCCGATCCGAGGCGGGCTAATGATGGATGTGCATCCAGCAGCTTAGGTTACCCTGGCGGAGTCCTTGAACACTTCAGCTTCCGTGTAGGAAAGCAGTCTCGTGGGGTTGGGACCCCGCGCTTGCACCACTCTCCTAGGTTTTCAATGACAGCGTTTGTCATCACACTGTCGATGCTGGTCGAATGGGTCGTGAAACTTATCACAAACTGCCGTCAATCTTTATGATGATCATTACCATCGGTGCAGGTGTCTTCCTGTTCAGTTCTGTTGCCATCCAGACACAAGATGTGTGGACGGATGCGACACATCCGTCTTCTGACAATTTGTTCAACCTCGTCATGTTAAAACCCGCCAGGTCAAATGAGGCGACGAAACCTGTTGGAATCAGATTTAGTTTATATCTGAGTCGACCATCCGCTACGAACTATTGATCAATCATTGTTAGGTCGGTGTCGTTTTCGTCGATGTAGCATCAAGCGCTTGCTTGGTTAGCTACGGTTCCGTTGGTGGCGATGTGAGCGCTAGATATCGCCGTTGATCTTGTTCTGGTGGGCTGGCTGCTGCACAGACGACCACATCTCCCAAATATAACAAGAAGTCGAGCGGCCACCCCTTCCTTCCCACTGTAGCGCGACCACGGTGCGGTCGTATCATCCCACGTCACGATGGCCATCACCAGCAGCCCAACGCGTGTGCATGTCAGTCCTGTGGGTGTCGCGCGTGCCGATGTGGGCAAACGTGCCGACGGACCAGCGCGCACAAGTATCCCACGATCGCTTTTTCGATTCCTACGTCGGGTTCTCACTGCATGGTCCAGCATCCAAGTGTCGAATCGTGGCGCGTACTCGATCGAGCGACTGCAGGCCTTCGTCGAGTTCCAGCGCTGTGGCTATCCGTCATGGAAGATTGTTGGGTTGGCCGTGGCCCTCCCTGTGCCTGCGTTCTTGCTGAACATAGTGCTGGAGTGCATTACGCTCGTGAGCATTGATCTGGACTGGAAGGCGAACTGGACCTTCTGGCTACGATTGGTCTTCGTCATTGGCTTCCTCACGAGTGGAATGTGGGTGCAGACGTTTTCGTTGCTACCCGATCTGCACATCTCGACGACAACGTCGGCCGTGATCGTCTTGGGGACGACAGTGTGCTACGTCGGATCGCTCGTGTTGATCTCGGCATCGTTTCACGTGTTTCCGATTCCATTCTGTCCGGTCGTCACAGCGCCATTGTATGTGTCACTGCGTTGGGATTTATGTACTTGGGCATCGGACGCAAGCCGTTCGAGACGAACCCGACGCTCAAGGCGCAGCTGTGGAACTTGGCAGTGGTCGTGATGGTGCAAACGTTTCTGACGACAGTCTACCCGACGTACAACTATGTGTTTGTCATCGCCAAGCCACAGCAACAAGTGGCGCTCGTTTTTCTTCTCCCCATCATTAAGGTCACTTTCAAATCGGTCATCGCCGGTGCTGCGAGGCAGTTTGAGGATGCCATCCCAGAGGCGTGCATGTTCTCGGTTGAGGTCTTTCACTCGCTGTATCTCGTACGCTGCATGCAAAACGTTGGGTCGGGAGCGGCAACGATCGTGCTCATCCTCATTGATACTTTCCAGTCTGTGTGGTCACTGCTGCACTTGCACAAGGAGACCGTCGAAATCGAGAAGCTGCGGCGGCATGCGTCGTCCGCGCTCGTAACTCGCAACTTGGCGATGGTGGTCGTCGACATGTGTCGTCATCCAAAACAACTCAACATGGTCGTGCTCTCGGATGTGCGTCTGCGCGCATGTATTCCGCATCCACTGTCCGAAGACAGCCAACAGGTCCTCAAGGAGCTCGAGCGGCTACGTGGTCTCATCGGACCAAGTCAGATAGCAGCGTCTGTTTCGGTGACCGACGAGAACAACGCCAAGTTCATTCGGCACACACTCAAGATGATGTTCTACTGCGAATGCCACGCGCTGGTCGAGTACATCGAGTGCATCATCCCGATGCTGTACGCGCTCTACCTCGTGATTTTGTACCAGCTGCCGAACAGGATCTACTATGGGTCGGTGAAGGACCTATCAGTGGAGTCGCTGATGTCGACGGTGGTGAACATCGTGGTGTATGCGTTGCTGGAGACCGTGTTGTTTGTGGCGATGCACCACTTGATGAAGCGCAAGTTCCAGATTTCTCCGTTGACGCAGCTGGCATTCGTGTTGCGACAGCACGTTGTGTCGATCCAAGGTCGTCTCTTCATCTGGCTTCTCTACATCTTTCCGTTCACGCTAGCGCATTACGGTGAGTCTGCCCTTTGTTCGCATAGCAGCTCCCGGATCTGACTAGTCTGGAATAATTGCGCAGGCGATGACTTCACGTTCTCCAACTGGAAGCGACAGCAACCGAAGGTAGACAGATAGGTTCACAAATTGGATTGCATTTTCAGATATGATCTTGCCGCCCATCGCCACTTCGTAATCCATCCACAACGCTCAGAATGACTGGATCGTCCATTCGTCTCCATTCAAAGATCGGTTGTTCGTGCCTCGGATCCTTCACATGACGCCCGTGAAGCAAGGACGTGGAGCTCGCATGCACAGCTCCAATAGGTAGTCTTGTCGACAAATCGTCGAAGCCGTCACATGTCGCACACGGTGGCTATTTCTGTAAATCCCTGTCAAGATTCGACTCATGTTCGCTTTTGCCCCCTTCCACATCATTGGCGCAAATTGTTCCTTCCGCGCCATGATTGGATGATCACTACAACTTTTCTTCCAATCACAGAGAGCTTGAAGCCTGCGCCACCCCCATCGGTGGGTTCAATCCCGATCCAGCCTTGACGTGCACCGAGCAGCTCAAGCTCAAGCCCAAGCGCGGAGGTGAGTGCGGAGGCGGCCATGACGCAGGCCACGACGCAGGCCATGGCCACGCCAGAAACGACCAGTAGATAAAGGGACAGACACTCGTGTGTCTGTGTGTGCCGTGGGTCTGCTAAGGGCGAGAGGGAGCTGACGTGTTTGTGGTGGAATCACACAGACACCAAGAACACAACCATCAAGCATCAGTAGAAGCACCATCATGTCGATCGATCCTGCGTTCGTTGGAGTAGGCAAGCAACCTGGGCTCGAGGCCTGGCGCATCGAGAACCTCAAGCCGGTGCCGCTGCCCGCCAGCGAGATCAACAAGCTGCACACCGGCGACAGCTACATCTTCCTCAAGACGACGCAGTCGGGCAGGTGCGCAGAGCATGGCAGCGTTGCGATGCGTTGTATTGCGTTGTGCTGACGTGAGGCTATGTCCTTGTGTGGTTGTGTGTGTGTGGGTGGGTGACTACGGCGGGATGCAGTGCGCTGACGTGGAACATCCACTTCTGGCTGGGCAAGGAGACGTCGGCGGACGAGAGCGGCGTGGCCGCGTACAAGACGGTGGAGCTGGACGACTCGCTGGGCGGCGGCCCCGTGCAGTACCGCGAGTGCCAGGGCTTTGAGTCGGAGCTGTTCCTGTCGTACTTCAAGAAGAACGGCCTCGAGTACCTCAAGGGTGGCGTGGCCAGCGGCTTCACCAAGGTGGAGCGCGACGTGTACGAGACGCGGCTGTTCCAGCTCAAGGGCAAGCGCACGGTGCGTGTGACGGAAGTGCCGCTGAAGAACACGTCGCTGACAAACGACGACGTGTACGTGCTGGACGCCGGGCTGGAGCTGTACGTGTTCAACGGCAAGACGGCGAACCGCATGGAGAAGGCCAAGGGCCTGGACTTTGTGCGCAAGATCAACAACGAGGACCGCGGCGCGCGCGCCAACGTCACGTTCATCGACGAAGACCCGAAGAACGCGGCGTTCTGGGGCGCACTGGGCGGCTTCATCAACGTGACGCGCGAAGGCGGCAGCGACGACGCGCACGAGCGCGCCAGCAAGACCAAGACGACGCTGCTGCGCGTGAGCGACAGCTCGAGCGTGCTCAAGGTGACGGACGTGACGCCTGGCAACGGCGTGCTGACCAAGGACCTGCTCAAGTCGGAAGACGTGTTCATCGTGGACACGGGCGACGTGGTGCACGTGTGGGTGGGCCGCGGCGCATCGGACGCCGAGCGCAAGAACGCCATGACGTGCGCGACCAAGTACTTGAGCCAGAACAAGCGCTCGATGAACACGCCGATCACGCGCGTGGTGGAGAACGCCGAGTCGCCGGTGTTCAAGGCGCTGTTCCGTGCGTGGGATCCGCCAAAGGCCATCGAGTTTGGTGGTCACCAGAGCACGGGCGTCGCGTCGGCGTCGCAGCGCAAGCTGGACGTGAACGCGCTGGTGGCGGGCGGCCGCGGCAACGAGGACGACATTGGCAACGATCCAAACCAAGCCGGCAAGCACGAAGTGACGATCTGGCGCATCGAGAACATGGAGAAGGTGGAGATTCCAAAGGAGATGTACGGACAGTTCTACGGCGGCGATAGCTACGTCGTTCTGCACACGGTGGTGCCGGCGTCGGGCAAGCCGAGCCATGTGATCTACTTCTGGCATGGCCGTACGTCGTCACAGGATGAGAAGGCTGCTGCTGCGCTGTGGGCGACGCGTCTGGATGACGAGATGGGTGGCTCGCCGGTGCAGGTTCGTGTGATCCAGGGCAAGGAACCAGCGCACTTTCGCGCGTTGTTCAAGGGCCGCATGGTGGTGCACGCCGGCGGCAAGGCGAGTGGCTTCACGAACGTGGACGACTCGGATTCGTACGACACGGACGGCGTGCAGCTGTTCCACGTGAAGGGCACGAACGCGGACAACACGGTGGCGTCGCAGGTGGATGAGAAGGCGTCGAGCTTGAACTCTGGCGACTGCTTCGTGTTGGTGACTCCTCGCACGATCTTCGAGTGGCAAGGTGCTGGCAGCAGTGACGCGGAGCGCAAGATCGCGTCGACGGTGGCCAGTCTGTTGCAGAAGAAGCGTGCGAACGTGGTGGTGTCTGAAGGCAAGGAAAGCGACGAGTTCTGGTCGTTCCTTGGCGGCAAGGGCGTCTATGCGAAGAACAAGGCTGCGTTTGAGTGCCCACACGAGCCACGCCTGTTCCACTGCTCGAACGCGTATGGTTACTTCCATGCCGAAGAGATCTTTGACTTTGCTCAGGACGATCTGAACGTGGACGATGTGTTCCTCCTTGACACGTACACGTCGCTGTACATTTGGATCGGCACTGGCGCGAACGAAGCAGAGAAGCGCGAAGCGGTCAAGCTTGCGGACCAGTATCTGTCGTTGGCTGGCAGCGATGGTCGTGAAGACGGCACCCCGGTTATCACTGTCCAGTGTGGCAACGAGCCGCCAATGTTCACGAGCAACTTCTTGGCTTGGGACAAGGGTTTCTTCGAGCAGAATGAGTTTGTGGATCCATACGAGGCGCGTCTGCGCAAGATGAAGGCAGAGAAGGAGAAGAACCAGCCAAAGGACGCCGTTGGCACCGTCTCGAGCGAGTCATTCCGCTCCAAGAGCGCGCCTCCGCCAGCACCAGTGCAAGCTGTTGCTGGTGGCAAGGGCCAGACGTTCACGTACCAGCAACTGCTGAGCGGTGTGGAAGGCATTGATCTCACGGCGCGCGAGGTAAGCGATATTGTGTCGAACTGATGCGCTACTGTTCTTTCTGACTGACAATATGCTGTGATGTGAACGCAGAGTTATCTGTCGGACGCCGAGTTCCAGGAAGTGTTCAAGATGTCCAAGTCTGAATATGCTGCGTTGCCCAAGTGGCGACAGCAGGCGAAGAAGAAGGAAACGAACTTGTTCTAACCGCTATCGTTGGATGGGGTTGCAGTTGAAAAAATCAAAATCCATTGAACGTTTTGCAATCTGAAGGCTCTTGCAATTTACTTGTTCCTTTTTCAAGTCAAACTAGCAACCTCGCACATCGCTTATGGAGCAGCTAACGATGTTTTTTACGTCAAGCTCTCGTGTCATATTCAAGAGGTTATTCGAGACGTTAGCAAAAAAAGCTTTCAGACAATCAAGTATCTCTTCCATTGAGCAAAATCGCATTCGAATCTGTACGAGTGTGTGACAAGTTCTAGCGTGTGTTTAGAACAGGTTCTAATCAGGGCT
>NSDO01000762.1:0-18707 GCA_002286825.1 Lagenidium giganteum | reverse complement strand
CAATGTGTGGCCGATACGGTGAACGGAGGCGAGATCGACAACATTGACCATGTCAAGATGCGCTACCTGGACGAATGCCGTCGTGCGTTGGACGATGTGATCATCAACGAGAAGCCAGAGAAGGACCAAGCAATCAAGGATCGCGATGAGCTGAATCTTGCTGACCCTAAGGATTGTGTGGGCGACTGCAACGGTCACGGCACGTGCTCGACCAACGGCTGCGTGTGCGACCACGGTTACACCGCATTSGGTTGCAAGTTGTCGCTGGCCGAGGCGGGTCTCCCAGTTGAATGAGCTGTGTATGGTTGACGATGGAATTTGGTGAGTGATACGCCCGAGCATTGGTTCGCGGCCGTAGTGATGCATTTCTTTCTCCATAGCTTTTTTCTAACTGCTTGACATTAATCCATTGAATTCCTTTGAAACATGTTCTATGACCTCACTATAACATAGGTCATTTCATATTCGTACTTTTCTGAGCAAGCATTAGCAGTATGTAATCTTTTAGATGTGGTTTATTGCATTTGTGAACCGGGGGTCAGGGCGTTGCCTGCTTGTGCTGCAGTCCTGACCTTGTGGTGAAGCTTGACTGGCTTCTGGTCCCACTTAGATAAGATTGGACAAGAGCAATCTGATCGCCACGATATTGTTAGTTGTCAGGCTGCGCTGGAACAGGAGGGCCACACGTGGAGCGCAATCCACCTACACTTCCCAACGCTCGTCTTCGGCTCAGCTCACACACCACGGAAGGAGGTAAGCACACACGAACGATGGCTTCAATCGCCGCCACGATCGAAATGAGTCCAAACAGCGACTTGAATATGGCTGTGCTTGCCGCCAGTCCATTGCACAAAAGCACGTCGTATACCTCCGACATCGATGACACGTATGTCCACCCGATGTCGCTGCAACGGTACAACCCACATGCGCGCGATATCTTCCTGCTGGGCATCACCATCGTCATCGGCGGGCAGTATTTCAGCTGGAACGCAGGTCTCACCGCTGGCCTTGACAGCTTCGCAGTCGCCTATGCTCTCATGGGTAGCGCGTACATTGTGTTCTGCTGTTGTATGTCCGAGGTCACTGCAGTGCTGCCGTTCGCAGGCGGCGCCTATGGTCTCTCGCGGTGCGCCCTTGGATTCTACGCAGGGTTCTTAGTCGGCTGTTGCGAATCACTGGCGTACATCGTCTACGTGTCAACGTCAGTCATCTCCTTCGGCCAGATGATCATCGACGCAGCTCCAGGACTTAGAGGCTTCCAACCCCTCATCTGGTTGCTGTTCTACGTGTCAGCCCTTGGCTTCCACATTCGCGGAGACAGGGTTTTCTGGGTCTTCAACACAGTTCTCGCCGTGGTCTCGTTGCTGCTGCTTCTAGTATACTGCCTCGGTTCGCTACCGTACCTTAACGTCCAAGCGTACGCGTTGAACGAYCCACTGGCGACTTTCGCTGCTGGTGGCGGCTTTTCTGGCTTTATGAAGTCGCTGCCCCTTGCTGCATGGTTCTTCGTCGGCATCGAAGCTCTCAACTTGGCCAGTGACCAGGTAGCAACACCCAGGCAAATTATTCCGAAGGCACAGATCGCGTGCATTCTTGCACTGTTTGTGAGTGGCGCGCTCGTTTTCTTGGTGTCGGTGTCGCTGCCAAATGGCATCACGGAGCTGGTGCATGAGCAAGTCCCATTCAATCGTGGCTTCACACGGATGTTTGGGATGTCGCAGTCAGCAGCAGCCATTCTATCATTGCCTGCCACGTACGCGACGGCGTTCGGGTTCATCTGGGGCTACGGCAAGCTCATTTCGGCCATGGCGTTGTCCAAGCTGCTGCCTCACTTCCTTACAGCGACGTCACCCCATTATGGCACTCCGACGGCAGCCATCGCGTGTGGGTCAGCACTGAGCTATGTCATCTGCCTCATTGTGCACTACACGACGATCAATGACTACACATACATCACGTGCGTCACATGCGCGTTCACGACGTACATCGCGCAGTGCGCTGGCTATATTTCTGTGCGCCGCAACTACCGCAACGTCGCCGTGGGATCATTCCGCAGTCCATTTGGTGTGGTTGGAGCTGTATACGCGATGTGCGTGTGGCTGTTGTCGCTGGTATCGGTGGCAGCATACCAAGGACACGGCGGTGTCGAAATCTTGATGTTCTTGGGCATCGTCGCACTGCTGTCGGTCTTCTACTTCGGATATGCACGCAAGCGCCAGACGTTGTCCGCCCAAGAGCGCCGCATCTTATTGGTCGCCCGGGACGTCATTTAATGAGGGAACCATCGAACATATCGGATGTACCAAACTGTGCTGTAAGTACTCCGCAACAACAGAACAGCGCAGCGGCTGACTGTGTGGTTGACAACATAACTAGATAAACACACACATATATACAAATATTTTTTGTGATCTATCGGCCTTGAGGGGACGTCGATGTCATTGAGCCAGAGCGCTTTGATCTACGACTTCTTTCGTTTTATTGTCTGTCCTCTACCGAACGATGGTGAAGTCCTAAAATACATAAATATTCAATTGGTGGTTGAGTGTTCATGAATGAATCTTTGATCGCTACCAGCACTGGAACTCGCGGTTCAACATTGCCAGCAGCTGCGGCAGAATCCACCGCAACAATGTTGATGACCTGMAAGATTCGGGATCGTGGAGACCATCGAGCGCGATAGCTGTGGGAAGGCGAATCTCGGCAACGGTCGAACAACACGCGCACTTGTGCCAGGGTAACGTGGTACGCCATGGGTGCAACTGTGGACGCCGCTGTAAACTGTACCCATGCAAATGCAAAAGCGCGCTGGTGTGTGTTGAGCATGGAGAATTGATGATCAAGCGCACGGCTGTTGGGCCATGCAGCAGCTGCGATGAGGTTTGCAGCGGTTTTGAATCCTTGGCATGCGTGGTCACCACCACGGTGTTGGTGATTGACTCAGATTCTACGAGGAAGAATCTCTTGCGATACCTGCAAGAACAGATACCAAAGCGCTCAACCAGCAGCCATCCCACCTGCTTGGTCCACCCGAGACCTGTAAACTTACATGACTGCTCTTGAGCAGCTCCATGCGCAGTGTCCTCTTGCATGTTAAGAGACCATAAGATCGGATCTTGCTGTCATGGAAATGGACAGCGACAGCCGTAGCTTCGACAGCACTTGCGTGCTCCTGTTACAAGAGCTCTGCGTTCCATCGAGTCAGCGACCACGCCGCCAACTGGCTGTACTTCGGTCATTGGTGGCTTGTGAAACCTCGTTGCTGGACTTTCCCGGTCGAACGTCGTGGTCAACAGCATGATTAAGAAGACGCCGACGGTGCCGCTCCTGCTGCTGCTGCTGTTGAGAGGCTCTCAGCGTTCTCTGCCCGTCTCGCCTCACAATTGAATTTGCCGTCGCTCGCACCAGCTTCTCTCAAGTGTTCAAGTTGCTCGAGATGCGTCGTGCCATCGCATTGTTGTTTGCCGCCGCGGCTGCTGGCTCTGTGGTTAGTCTTGACACCTCGTACGTGGTCACCGACGTCCGCATGGTCGAAGCTGGCAACCGCGAAGAAGCCATCGCCCGGTGTGAGACCGATGCCAATTGGCTTGTCTCCGGTGCGGACTGGGCCATTGGCAATCCCGACCGTTTTGTGTTTCTCTGCCAACGCCGCGAAGCGGTGGATGCCGTGAAGAATAGCGATCGCAACGTGCTGCAGCGTCTGGCAGTGTTTACGGGCATCGGCGCATGCCCAGATACGCTGCACAAGCTCTACGATGCCCGTGCCGGCGTTGGTGTTTGCGTCGACTACGCACCGGCCGCTCAAGCGCTGGGTACAGCCAACTACATCAGCGATATTGCCGTGACCAAGGAGCGCAACTACAACAACGAAGTCTCAGGATGGCAGACGCTGCCGATCACGGTGCAAGAGAACATGAAGAACGATCCAGCGCACCGCGGAGTGTTCATCAGCGTCCGTCGTCCCTTGGCACCGATCACGTCGCTCGTTGTGTTCCACGCTGTCGCCACGGACTTGGTGCACAGCGGATGCACGGCGTACTTGGGCGCTACGTGGGAGCAGGCCGGCTACGGCTACATGGACAACAGCGATCCCGAGTACAAGACCACGATCTGTATCCAGCGCAGCACCAAGGCATCAGACGATCAGCTGATCGACGTGCAGCTCACTAGCGGTGGTTGTCCGGTTGATTTCTCGCAGACGAACGACCTCACTGCGGGCACGACGCTGTGTACGAAGTGGGGCAAGAGCGACGAGTTTGTCGGCGATCTCGTTCTGGTTCGCATTGAATCAAACGACGCCGACGCGCTGCCGGGCGGCTTCACCGTTGCTTTGCCAGTCGATCTCAACAGCGGAGCCAACGACCGACACACGTTCCTGCTGTGGCGTCGCGCCAGGACGACTGGTGTGGCCATCCCTTCGCAGCCTGACAAGCCAGCACTCACCGCCTCCCCGTCGTCTGACTCGCTGTCCTTCCGCATTCTGCAGCTCGCGGATCTGCATTTCACGGGCAACCCAGCGTTTGAATGCCGGAACCCGCCGGCAGGCATGAACCCAGCCGACTGCACTGAAGCACTGATGGCGCAGTTCGTCAACGACTTGCTGGACGCTGAGAAGCCCGACTTCGTCGTCTTCACGGGCGATAACGTGCAGACGCTGGATGCTGGACTGCGCGAAGAAGCGTTCAACAAGGCCACGAGCGGTGTGGAAGCACGGGGCATTCCGTACGCTATGGTGTTTGGCAACCACGACGACGATAACGGCTTCTCGCGCGAAGAGCTCATTCGTCTCGCCACCTCCAAGGAACACTCGTACACCCAGCGCGGACCAGCTGGCGTGGATGGAGTTGGCAACTATGAATTGACAGTGCAGGCTCCAGTGACTGGTCCGTGGGGCGACGCCGGATCCACGGTCTTCCGCATGTACTTCCTCGACTCCCATGGCTATCCACAGCGCCCGAACACCAACTCGGGCTACGACTGGGTGAAGCAGAACCAGATCGACTACTACCGACAGCTGGCGGCGTCGCACCGCGACGTCGTGCCTGCGGTGATGTTCTTCCACTTTCCTCTCTTGGAATACGCAAGCGACGCGCACGAGAAGACCCACGGAGAGCACAACGAAGCCGTGTCGTCGGCCGACGTCAACACCAACTTGTTTTCAGCGCTCGTCGACGTGGGCGACGTCAAGGCCACGTTTGTGGGGCACGACCACATCAACGAATACTGCTACAAGCGCCAGGAGATCCAGCTGTGCTACGGCGGTGGCGCGGGCTTTGGTGTTTCGTATGGCAGCGAAAGCTTCACACGTCGCGCGCGCGTGATCGAGTGGCGCGTTGGTGCTGACAAGAAGCGCACTATCCACAGCTGGAAGCGTCACTTCGGCAGCGTCGACGAGAAGCGCGGAATGGAAGTGCTGTTCGAAGGTTAGAACGTGACGCTGAGTTATAATCCTTCCGTGTGGAAGTCGAATCAATCAATGCTGTTTGGTCATTTCTCCTACCGTTAACTTGGAGTTGAAGTTGGTTCAAATGAGATCCCTAGCTACCAGCAAGATGCGCCGTTCCTGTTCTGACAGCGTCTGTCGTTTGCGTGCGTACAGGAAATAGAAGGCCGATAGCAGCGCGACGATGCCCAGGAACATCAAAATCTCGATACCGCCGTTGCCCTGGTACGCTGCCACCGACACCAGCGACAACAGCCACACGCACATCGAGAACAACGCGCCAACCACGCCAAACGGACTGCGGAACACGCCGGGAGTGGAGTTGCGGTAGTTGCGGCGCACAGAGATGTAGCTGATGCACTGCGCAATGTACGTTGTGAACGCGCATGTGACGCACGTGATGTATGTGTAGTCGTTGATCGTCGTGTAGTGAAAGATCAAGCAAATGACGAAGCTCAGCGTCGAGCCGCAAACAATTGCGGCCGTTGGTGTGCCGTAACTGGGTGAGGTCTTGGAAAGGAAGTGAGGCAGCAACTTGGACAACGCCATGGCCGAAATGAGCTTGCCGTAGCCCCAGATGAACCCGAACGCCGTCGCGTACGTGGCAGGCAATGACAGAATGGCTGCTGCAGACTGCGACATCCCAAACATTCGTGTGAAGCCGCGATTGAATGGGACTTGCTCGTGCACCAGTGCGGTCACGCCTGTGGGCAGAGACACCGACACGAAGAGAACGAGCGCGCCGCTCACAAACAGCGTGAGAATGCACGCGATCTGTGCCTTCGGAATAGTTTGCTTGGGCGTCGCCACCTGGTCGCTGGCCAAGTTCAGAGCTTCGATGCCGACGAAGAACCATGAAGTGAGGGGCAACGACTTCATGAAGCCAGAAAAGCCACCGCCGGCAGTGAATGTCGCCAGCGGATCGTCCAACGCATACTGCTGGACCTTCAGGAATGGTATCGACCCAAAGCAGTAGATCAGAAGAACGAGGAGGGACACCACAGCAAGCACGAGATTGAACACCCAGAAGACGCGGTCGCCTCGGAGGTGGAAGCCCAGTGCTGACAGGTAGAAGAGCAACCAGATGAGCGGTTCGAAGCCTTCGAGTCCTGGAGCGGCGTCAATGATCATCTGGCCGAACGAGATGACTGACGTTGACACGTAGACGATGTACGCGAGAGCTTCACAGCAGCCGATCAGGAAGCCGATGTAGAACCCAAGCGTACAACGCGAGAGACCGTAGGCACCACCAGAGAACGGTAGCACAGCAGTGACCTCCGACATGCAGCAGCAGAATGTGACGTACGCGGTGCCCATGAGTACATACGCGACAGAAAAGCTGGCCAGACCGGCACTGAGACCAGCGTTCCAACTGAAGTATTGCCCGCCGATGACGATGGTGATGCCCAGCAAAAAGATGTCGCGCAGCCGAGGGTTATACTGCTGCAGTGACATGGGATGCACGTTCGTGTGTTCTAGATCGGACTGGTATGGCGTGCTTTTATCCACGGGGCTTGCGGCGAGAACGGCGGTGTTGAAGTCGCTCAGAGGACTCATCTCCACTTTGGCAGGAGCGGAAGACATCGTGCGACGGACAAGCAGCCCAGAGCTCTTCAGCCTGATCTTGACTCGATGGCGCAAGTCGAGGAATGCGCAGGGTGGTTGGTATGGAGCGGCTTGGTTGCAGGTGGCGTTTGAGACAGCCGGCGATCACTTTCGTTGCTCAGATGTGGGAATTTGGGACATCCAGCTAACAATATCAAGGCGATTAGGTCGGACCTGGGAATCTGACCGGAGATGATTCCGAGCCGAGCTCGCCCGGTCTGCGCTTGCTGTGGACGCGCTAAGAGCACACAGCATTGTGTTCCCAAGTCTACGCTGTTGTAGAGGTCACAAGCACTTGCTTTGAACTCATATAAAGTGATATTGCGACCAATACTTGTATTTCCGTGGCCATGACAAAACACCAACAACGCTACGCTACTCAAAGCACATCTCTTGCCACGAGCAGCACCCGCTTCTCTTGTGCGGAGAACGTCTGCTGCTTCCGCGCGTATGCGAAGTAGTAGATCGTGAGCACAAGGACAATGCCCAAGATCGTCAAAATCTCAACCCCACCGTTGCCTTGGAACGCCACTGCCGACACGAGCGACAGCAACCAGACTAGCATCGAATAGATCGCTCCAGCGATCCCAAACGGACTGCGGAACGAACTGATGGTGATGTTGCGGTAATTGCGGCGCAGCGAGATGTAGCCAACGCACTGGCCGACGTACGTCAAGAACGCACACGTGATGCACGTGATGTACGTGTAGTTTTCGATGCTGGCGTAGTGGACGACGACGCAGATCAGGAAGCTGACAGCTGATCCGCAAATGATGGCATTGGGGGAAGTGCCGTATCTAGACGTCTTGGCGAGAAAGGCCGGCAACAACCGTGACGATCCCATGGCCGCAATGAGCTTGCCGTAGCCCCACATAAATCCGAAGGCCGTTGCGTACGTGGCGGGTAACGACAGAATATCTGCTGTCGACTTGGTCATGTTGAACATCAGAGTGAAGCCGCGGTTGAACGGAACCTGCTCGTGCACGAGTGCGGTGACGCCTGGTGGCAGCGACACCGTAACGAAAAAGACCATGGCACCAGTCACGAAGAGCGTGATAACACAACCGACTTGAGCCTTCGGGATGGTCGCGGTCGGCTTTGCCACTTCGTCGCTGGCGAAGTTGAGAGCTTCAATTCCGACAAAGAACCACGCGGCCAGCGGCAGCGCCTTCATGAACCCAGAGAACCCGCCACCGGCAGCAAACGTCGCGAGCTTGTCATCCAGAGCGTTCTTTTTGAAGTCCGTGTACGACACCGAGCCAAAGCAATAGAGCAAAAGGATGCCGATGGAGACAACGGCAAGCACCGAGTTGAACACCCAGAAAATGCGATCACCGCGGACGTGGAAGCAGGTCGCGGACACATAAAACGCCAACCAGATGAGCGGCTTGACGCTGGCCACAGCTGGAATGATGTCGGCGATCATGTTGCCAAACGAGATGACAGCCGACGAGACGTACACGACGTACGCCAGCGCTTCGCAACATCCAATGAGAAAAGCTGGGTAGAAGCCGAGTGTGCATCGTGAGAGACCGTACGAGCCGCCTGCGAACGGCAGCGCACCCGTGATTTCGGAGAGGCAGCAGCAGAAAATGATGTACGCCGTGCCCATGAGGACAAATGCGATGGTGTAGCTGTCCAACCCAGCGCTGAGCCCGGCGTTCCAGCTAAAGTATTGACCGCCGATGACAATGGTGATGCCGAGAAGGTAGATGTCCAACTTGGTCGGCTTGTAGTTCTGCAGCAACAACGGGGTATCTGATCCTTCCTCCAGGTCCATGTGCTCGTAGGAACCTTTCTCCATGATGCCGGCCGACAAAACAGGCAAACTGAGGTCGCTGAAGCTAGGACTGGCAGTTCGAACACTGTCGTTCATCGAGCTGTTTGCGCCCATCGAGGGTTTGGTCGACGAGAGCAGAACGCAAGTGGAAGAATGAGCGGACAATCGTCAGTGTTCTCAATTGCAGACAGCACCAATCAAGCACTGGTGAATTGCTCCGGCTGGGTGAAAACGATGGCAGAGGCAATCCGGGCTTCGACGCTTGCAACGCCAGCAGTTGCTTCTTCACCTGGAAGTGGCTTTGGCGTTTGGACACAAACAGCAAGTAATCAATTGCAGGATCGAGAGGTTATATATTGTCGAAGTCTCCAAGACGCTGAAGATCAACCACCACGACTGCAGCACTCGCATGGAATTTCAGAGGTTGATGACGCTACTTCACCCAAAGCCAACCAGCAGATGACCGTGGTTCACCTCAACAGCTGGTGATCGATGGCGATGCTCAGCGCACTGACATGTCCGACGGCATTGCCTTGACAGAGAGCAGAGAATGATGGCTGCGGTTGTCTTGCAGTCCCGATTGCGCGTGCGCGTGTGTGCCGCAAGCACTGCATCAGGCACGAAGATGGTCCAGCCGTAAAATCCGGTGAACAAACAGGCCGCGCGATCCTCCTCCATGCTCAACGAACGACTGAACTAGGCATTTGCTGGTCCATGGAGCCACAGCCATTGAGCCATGGCTCTCTGCGTCCTTATCCATGGCTCTCTGCGTCCTCATCTTTTGGTGTCCTGCAGTTGCGACCGCAGGTGCTCGCAACCGCTTGACAAAGTCAAGTTGGTCGACACGACGTCATCAGAGCGAGACCATCCGACCCGTGTGAACTCACTCAGATCACCTGCTTCTCGTGGATATTGCCAGCTGCTGGCAGTCGCAGGTGATGTCGACGGCTTTGTGTCAGATTGACGCATCATGCACTGTCCACGAAGAGACAGCAGGAAGTGTGGAAGAGAGTGCGGCTGGTACTGTGGTGTGGCTGTCTTCACCGAAGTCAAGTTCCGCGTGATGTGTTCTGGGTGGTGTGTGGGCAATGCAGCGTCAACACACCAGCAGCAGTGCTTCAGCGTTGATGCGGGGTGGAATTACACATGTCATGACCTGATCACCGCGTGGCTTTAGTCACGGCGCTGTGGCAGCAGCTGGCAGCCAACCGAGGTCACGCGAGCAAGCCTCACCACATCCGCGGCTTTCGTGGCTGGCGGGGGGGGGGGGGGGGCTCTCGCTTCCGCCCGGACTGTGTCCGACAACAGCGCAATCTCAACGTCGAAATTGCATTCGTGTCTCCCACTAAACATCACTTGCAGTTGCAGGTGGGTGGCGCAAGCTGCGGGTCAACAGCGATCTTGTCCAAGTGGTTGTTCGATGTACCAAAGTACTGGAAACACATCCATTACTGCTCGACGTCACCTTGGGAGCGACGAAGTGATCTATCGATGGTGGGAGCGTTGCGCGACGTCCGTTGCCTATGCCGTGTATGGCTGGGTTGCCACCCATGTCGAATAACTGGCTTCTGCAGCGTGCTTGTTCTAGTTCAGTGCTTGTCGCAACTGGCATCCATATTGCAGTTGACTTCATGGCTCAAAGCGTTTCCATTGATGAATTATATCAACGCGGATAGGTGACCACATGCAGCTTTGTCGTGACATTGAGCTCCGTTCATTGATCTTCGACTATCTGTGGGAGCCCGTGCCATCGTACTCGTGCGCGACTTCGTTGAACATCAACATTCTTGTTCTAATTGCGCATATCAACGGCGATGCGCTGTCTCATGTTGGCAGCGACCCACGGCGGTAAGTGGTGGTTGTTGGGTACAGCCTGCCTCGCTTCGTTGTACAGCAGCTCCTCGCTCTGCTTGTCCTTCACGCTGCCAAAATGGCGCTTCCAGCTACGGATGGAGTGTTGATTCTGGTCGTCCACGCTCCACTCGATAACGCGCGCACGACGCGCAAATTCGGACTTGCCGTAAGCAAGACCGAAACCGATGCCACCTCCGTAGCATAACTGGATACCCTCGCGCTTGTAGCAATATTCGTTGACGTGGTCGTGGCCCACGAACGTCGCCTTGACTTCGCCGATATCGACGAGAGTTGCAAACAAATTGGAATTGACATCCGGTGACGACACGCCTTCACGTTGCTCTCCGTTAGTCTTCTGTTCGGCATTGCTCGCGTATTCGATCAACGGAATGTGGAAAAACATAATCGCTGGGACAGCCTGGTCATCACTGTGGGACGCTGAGAGCTGCCTGTAGTAGTCAATCTGGCTCGGCTTCACCCAGTCGTACTGGGATTTGACGTTTGGATGCTTCCCTCTGTCTGGATACGAGTGCGAGTCGAGGAAGTACATTCGGAAAACGTAGCTTCCAGCTTTTCCCCACGCACCATCGATTGGTGCCACAACTTCCAGCTCGTAATTGCCAACTCCGTCAACGTCCTCTGGACCACGCTGTGTGTACGAATGCGGTTTCTCCATCGCCATTTTGACGAGCAATTCGCGCGTAAACCCATGTTCATCATCGTGGTTACCGAAAATCATTGCATACGGAATCCCGCGCGCTTCCACCCCGCTTGTGGCGTAATCCATCGCGGGCTGACGTAAAAACGACGCGAACGTCTGGACATTATCACCGCTGAAGACAACGAAATCGGGGCGTTCTTGGTCAAGCAGGTCGTCGACAAATTGTGTCATCAGGGCCCTTAGAACACTCGCTAGCGTGCATGCCGGCCGGGACGTCGCGGCATGGATGACTGGGATTACCGCTGTAGTGCAAGTCTGCGATCTGAAGAATCTTGTACGTCAGCTTCGTGTTGTCAGCACTCGCAACGGCGCGCAGCGGTTCCTTGGTGGTACCGACGCTGTCGTTGATCATCGTTCTGTACGTTTTCGTTGCTCGAGACAGCAGGTGCACCTCTGCATCATGGGCACCGACTTGAAGATCCAACAACGACGCCAACTGAAATCCACCAGGGAGTATGTTTCGTCGATCCAGTCCTTGGCCACGCACCAAGACGACGTCTCCGACAAAGTCGGGGTTGCTCCAATCGTTCCCCCATTTGGAGCAGATCACGGCGTTTGTTGTGAGCGCTTGTTGCTCGGGCATGCCACTATCGCATCCACCGTTTGCAGCCACAGAGATGGCCAACAGCTTGTTGAGCGCCAGCGCGTTTTCACTTCGCTGGAGACATAGTACAGTCTTGGTCGTGGCCTCTTCTTCGTCAATAAATCCTGTGCCTGCTTGCTCCCAGTGAGGGCCATTGAGATCCTTGCACACGTCAAATACATCGGTCTCGTCGACTCCCTCCAGAACCTTCAGCGCCGTAATCGGCGCGATCGGGCGTCGAAAACTATTGAACACTCCGACGTACGCAGGCCCCCACGCTCTCGACTCTTGCACCGACACAGGCAGCGTCCGCCACCCGGAGCCTTCGTTGTTGTAGTTGCGCTCTTTGGTCACAGCCACATCGGTCACGTACTCGAACCCCAGCAACACGAAGTTGGCGACCATGTATTCAGCACACACAACGACGTTAGCGCGTGCGTCGTAGACCTTCTGCATCCGTCCGGGACAAGTCGTTGTGTCGTCAAACACAGCAATGCGCTGAAGCACATTGGCCACGAGCGCCGAGTCCTGGACATCGCTGATACGGTCACGACGCTGACACAGCAGAACGTACTTGCCTTTGCGCCCCATTGTCCAGTCTGCACCGGTGCCGACCCAGTGCTCATCGGTCTCGCACGCAGCCAGCGCAGCTTCACGTGTGGCTCCGATCGACATGCGCAGGTCCGTCACGACATGGTGCGACGTCGACGTGCCGGAGCTGAGCACCACCACGAATGCCACCGCGACCGCCGCAGCAACAGCCAACGGTGATCTCGACCTCATCTGCTTCGAGGTGTGCGCTTGCCCGAGGCAATTGTGAAATGACGACGAGCACGAAGATCTCGAAGGGTCGCGACGAGTGGCTGCGAAAATGGAGCGGTTGACGGCTGATTGATTCCACAGCGGAACCACGCGTGGAGCGGAAGACCGCCACGAGCAGCGCGATCACCATACATCACACTGATTCACGCTGTACTGCAGCATTTGCCTTGATGCAGTCGCCAGTGTCGATTATGGCGCAGACGCTCGTCCGGTCATTGCGAATATGCAACCTGAACGATAGAATCAAGATGAGACGAATCTTGAGGATTTTGGCGGGAAAAATAAATGTACACAGTGCCCAAGATTCCCACGTACCCAATTCTCATCTTGCGTGTAAGACAGGGTATGCTATTATGGAGGTTTCCGAGTTACGAGGATGGCCGCCTGGAGTCGAGTCGCTAATTTCGGATGCTGTTGCTATTTAAGACATGGAAATAAGTGGCAATTTCGAGACTTGGCACGTTTGGCTTTGTTATACTTGGAGGTGGATCGCTCCTCACGCGCGGGCACGATCATCAGAGCAGAAAAACGTTGACTCGTGTGAGTGCTTGCTCAGGACGGCACTAAGGAAGGACGAGGCAATGGGCGCAAACAACTCACTGACCGACAACCGTGTTGTGCCTGCTATTGGCGACAGCAAGGGCTCCTTCGGTGGTCCATCGTCTAATGGAGTTCGGCGGGTATCAGCGTTGCTTGGCCCAATGCCTTCGATAGCGGCGCTGCACCATTACAAGCCTCGGCCTCTCGACATCTACTTGCTCGGGATCACCATCGTTATCGGCGGCCAGTATTTCAGCTGGAATGCTGGTCTGAAGGCAGGCCTCGAGAACTTTGTGATCGCCTACTTCCTCATGGGCAGCGCGTACGTCGTGTTTTCCTGTTGTGTTGCTGAGATTACTGGTGCTCTACCGTTTGCAGGTGGTGCCTACGGTCTCTCACGCTGCACGCTCGGCTTCTTCATGGGCTACCTGGTCGGCTGCTGCGAAGCGATGGAGTACATCGTCTACGTTTCCACGTCGGTATTGTCGCTGGCTGAGATGATCATCAACTGCGTCCCTCAACTCAAAGGCTTCCAACCGGCCATCTGGTTCATGTTCTATGCCACAGCGTTGGTCGTTCACATCCGTGGAGATCGGGTCTTCTGGGTGTTCAACTTCCTTTTGGGCGTGGTATCACTGGTTGTCGTACTGATCTATTGCTTTGGATCCCTTTCCTTCACCAACCTCCAGAAACACGCCATTGAAAGCGCCGATCCAGATCGTTCCAAGCAGTTCTCTGAATTCATGAAGAGTTTGCCACTGATTGCATGGTTCTTTGTGGGGATTGAGGCCCTCAATCTAGCGAGCGATCAAGTCGAGCGACCCAAGGTCACCATCCCAAGGGCCCAGATTCTTTGCGTCGTCACGCTCTTCGTAACAGGACTCATGGTGCTGTTTGTCACGGTCTCGTTGCCACCGGGTCTGCGAGAGCTGTACAAGGAGCTCGCACCGTTCAATCGTGGATTCGTTCCCATGTTTAATGTGACGCAAGCCGTTGCAACGTTGTTATCGCTCCCAGCGACGTACGCGACAGCGTTTGGCTTCATGTGGAGCTACGGGAAACTCATTTCTGCAATGGCCATGTCCAAGCTGCTGCCGCCTGAGTTGGGCTACCTTTCCCAGTACAGCACACCAGCCAATGCTCTCGTTTTCGGCTCGTTTGTGAGCTTCGTGATCTGCATCGTGGTATACTACGGTCAATTCACGGACCACACCTTTCTCACCTGTGTGATGTGTGCGTTTATGACGTACACAGCACAGTGCTTCGGCTACATCTCGCTGCGTCGCAACTACCGCGAAATTCAGAGCAGTTCTTTCCGGAGTCCTTTTGGCGTCAACGGTGCCTACTATTCTCTTGGTGTGTGGTGTCTATCGCTGCTCTCTGTCGTGGGGTTCCAGGGCAACGGGTATATCGAGTTGCTTCTGTTTCTAGGGCTTATCTTCTTTTTGGCGATTTTTTATGTCTTGTACGCCCGAGAGCGCCAGACATTTTCCGAAGCCGAGAGGCACATCCTGATGATTGCGCACGTGATCAAGCGCAATACGCAGTCGCAATCCACCAACGACGGTATTCTTTCTCGAAGGCTGAGTCTGGGCGATCGAAGTCCAAAGACTGCTCGAGTTGGCAAGTCGACGATGCCCAACTCAAGCAAGGCGACACGTGTGTGGTCAGACGCGGAATGATGAGACGAACGCGGGTGATAAGCAATAGCTGCAGCGTCGAACTAACCGTTCCACACAGTCTTAATTCTAATTGAACAGAAGGCTGCGTGAGCCGTGACCTAGTCAATCTATGCAGAGTTCCATGCGATTGAGAATACTTCCTCATATCGAATCAAAGCATGTCACTGAATAACAACGTCATGGGCGGGATTCAGTCAACGTCCACCCAGCGGCTGGATGTCAACGACGAGGTAATGGACCATGCTGTGCAATACCCAGCATAGTCCACTACTAGTACCTCGTCGTTATCGATGGTGCACAGGATAAGCAACGGTCACTTTGCTCGAGATATGATTAATGAGCTACTCTGCATGGAAACGTACCTAAATGTTTTTCTATACACTGAATTGTGATTCCATTAATGAGAAGTTAGTCGTCTATTCGTCGTGTGTGGTTGCGTGCGACCAGATATGTGTTGTTTTGCTCTGTTGCTTTGCAAACACTGACGCAGTAGTGCCCGTTGCAGTGGTCTGGTGCGTGCTGTGGTGTGAAGTATCCTTGTGACCACTGCGCCCACTCTTTTTTCCTGTCTTCCGCCCGGCTGCTGTTCGTCGACCATTGAACTTCATCACGTGGGCCACGAGCAAGATACGATTCTCTTGCGCCGAAAATGTCTGTCGCTTGCGTGAATATACGTAGTAGAAGATCGACACCAATGCGACGATGGTCAAGAATGACAGCACTTCGACGCCACCATTGCCCTGAAACCCTGCGATGGTCACCAGCGCCAGAATCCACACGCACATGGCGTAAATGGCACCGTAGACGCCGAATGGACTGCGGAAGGAGCTGCTCTTGATGTTGCGGTAGTTGCGTCGCAGCGACATGTAGCCGATGCATTGGCCTGTGTACGACATGAACGCGCACGTGATGCATGTGATAAAGCAGTACTGGCTGATTTGGGCGAAATACACGACGAGGCAGATGATGTAGCTGAGGATGGAGCCGCTCAGTATTCCTGCGTACGGCGTGCCACATGGCCCACCCAGGCGTGCAAGGACTGGAGGCAGCAGCTTGGAGGTTGCCATAGCGCAAATGAGCTTGCCGTAGCACCAGATAAAACCGAACGCGGTCGCGTACGTGGCTGGAAGTGAAAGTATGGTAGCAATTGCTGGTGACGTTCGAAACAACGGCATGAACCCGCGGTTGAATGGCACAGCTTCGTCCGTCAAAGTGGCAACGCCTGGAGGTAGTGAGACCGTCGCAAAGAACACCATAATGCCCGTTGTAAACAGAGTGAGGACACAAGCCATCTGTGCGCGCGGAATCACGACTTTCGGTCGCTCCACTTGGTCGCTGGCAAGGTTGAGTGATTCGATCCCGACAAAGAACCACGCGGACAGCGGCAACACCTTCATGAATCCAGCAAACCCATCGACAATCAGCGGCTGCGTGTCTGACAGGGCGTGCTCACCGAAATTCACAAATGCGAGGGACCCGAAGCAGTAGAGCACCAGGAGCAGCAGCGAAGCGACGCCCAGCACGAAGTTGAATACCCACAACACCTTGTCACCACGGATGTGGAAGAACAATGCCGTGATGTAAAACACCAGCCAAATGATCGGTTGGAAACCTTCCAGCGACGGCGCACATTCCACAATCATGTCCGCGAACGACAGCACTGACGTCGATACGTACACGATGTACTCGAGTGCTTCGCAACAACCGATCAAGTAGCCCATGTAGAACCCCAGCGTGCATCGCGACAACCCATACGCGCCGCCTGCAAACGGCAACGCGCCGGTGATCTCGGATGTGCAGCAACAGAAGACGACGTAGGCGCTGCCGATGAGCAAGTAGGCGACGAGCGAGCTGATGAGGCCTGAGCTGAGGGCGGCGTTCCAGCTGAAGTACTGACCGCCGATGACGATGGTGATGCCGAGGAAGTAGATGTCGATTTTACTAGGTTTGTACCGCGTGCGCGGGGCAGCAGTACCTTCTTTCTCCGGCCCCTCCTTGCTCTGGGTGTACGAGAACTTGCGGCCATTGATGGCGACGGTGGGAGGTGGGGCAATGACGTTGTCGCTTCCGGGACTGACGACCAGCGCACGTGGCTTGACCCGCTGCTCGGGCTTGACCCGCTGCTCGGGCTTGGAGCCGGCGCCGCCCATGGCGAAGTCGAGATCGACGCTTTGCTTGTTTCGCCAACTAACGCGGTCTGAATCGCGAATTGCCACATGCCACACTCAGCTGCTCCCCAGACGTCCAGGCACCATGTACAAAGTTGGCGATCGAGGGTCGGTTTTGTGTTCTGAGGCAATGCGACAAGGCAATGGCAAGTACGGCAGCGCTTCGGAAATAGCGTACGCGACCAAACATAGCTACTTCTGGCAGAGCGCCAACGATCCATGACAAAACAGGGTTGACCCACCGCAGCATAAGTGTTCACAGCAAACAGCATTCCTACTGGCCCGAGTCGATCCCGATCGCAATGCACCAACCACGTCCGGAATGCGCGCGAGATCCATGACATCAATTCGTTTGAGCTTACATGTGTCGCTGTGGTTCACGGCGAGCTGTCCTTGAGTCCCAACACAAGTCATCACGACCCGGCATCGCTGTTGCGATACGTAACGTGCGGACGTACGTACCGTATCATACAGTGTACACGACCCAAATGATTGCAATACACTACAATACATTGTCCGCTGAATCCACCAATTACTTTACAACTCCAGACGTCTTTGTTTTGAATACCCCAGTTGTGGTCAGATCAGCCATTATACCACGACCATCACCAAAGTGTGCCCAAACCTGTTCGTTGGATTGCGTTTTTGCGCGCGTTTCTTGTAGTTCCGGTCGGGTTCCCACATGCGTCGTGGTTGCTCTACATACTGTTTCGTCACCTCGGCAAAAGTTCTGCACGGACTGTACAGTGAGCAACATCTTTACGATATTTTTGGCCACTCACCACGTGTTTCACAGTGTTGTAGCCACGCAAATCTTCTGCTGTTCGCTAGGGTCGGTTCACGCAGTGGTGAACGTGTGATGTCGATTGTTTGCACTATAGATGGCACTTGAGTAGTGGGAGGTAAATCCAGACGTGAATTATCGCTAGCTGCTTGTTTGCGAGGTTATCCTCGAGATCCTCGATCTTCTCTCGAAGTACTTTCTAGACCTGAGTTATAGCGCGGGATCTTATTGGCGTTTACGGTGCTAACGCGCAGGTTGTTCACTGTGCTGACGCACAGGTGCGCCAGGACGTCCTTCTCATGACGTCATAGCAGCTCGCACCGTTAACGTGCTCCAACAACCCCGGGCATTGGTCGAGACCACACGAGGAAGCTGATGGTTGCGTTATGCTGCTAAGGCGCCATGCCTATCATGGCCTTGAATTTGTTGAGTTTGGCCTTCGGCGTGGGCTTTGTAAACATGTCAGCCGGGCTCTCGTCGGTCGAGATCTGCACAAGGTGCACGTCGTTCTTGTCGACAAGTTCGCAAACGCAGTGCCATTTCATCTCGTTGTGACGAGTGCGCTTGCTGAAGGTCGTTTGTTTCACAAGCGTGTAGGCCGAACTGTTGTCGATGCCCAGCGTGAAGCTAGGTGCAGTATTCGGTACGATCTCGAGCAGAAGATTGATGATCGCTTTGCCTTCGCGGCATGCTTCGGAGGCAGCGACGTACTCAGCCTCGGCCGA
>NSDO01000068.1:313904-333883 GCA_002286825.1 Lagenidium giganteum | reverse complement strand
TATAAAGACATGAGTCGCATCAAATGGCGCATGTATTCATCCAATCAGCTCGCAAACCCTCTACAACCCGATGGGTACAATACGTGTTGGTAACAGGTTCATAACAGATCTTTCTTCCACTTGGCCACGAGCTCCGTTGCCGACTTGGCGACCTCTTCGTTCCCATGCTTCCGGAGTTTATTGATCACACGACCCACGCCTGTGGTCTTGAAGATGTCCACATTGAGCTTCATGGCGGAGAGCGTGGTCAGCACGTGGGTCGCGAGAGCCGCTGAGACGTTCTTGATATTCCCGCCGTCCTTCTCGAGCAAGCCCTGGAGAAATCGAACCTGGGTCTCCAGGTCTTCTTCTTTGGCGACGCCTGGCTCGGTGACTGACGTTGGTTTATTCCGTGGCGAGGTGGCATTGCTCGTAGCTTCCGACTCGGAGGTGGACGGTTCCTGCTTCAGTTCGGTCTTGACAGCAACCTTCTTGGCCTTTTCACTCTCTTCGAGCACTACGAGCGGCAGATCGGCGTTGACATGGAGCTGGAGGAGTGCTGCGACCTCCGGAATGGATGGCGCGTAGCCCATCACACGTGGCTCCGTCACGGCTTGCACGGCTCGCATGGCCGTGTGGTACTTTCCGACCTTGTCATCTGTGGCGTCCGAGTCTCGCCAGGATCCATCTGGACCTTGTGTTAGTAGGATGAGAGCAATACCGCGACGCACGGAGATGAGATTGTCCGAGCCTTCAAAGCATCGTAGAGCCTGTAGTTTGGGTGAGTACGCGATTGGATTAATGGTGAAGTAACATGTCAATAACGTACCCGAAGGATTTCGCTCACAGTGCTCACGTCCTGACGTACGAGATGGTAGACGAGGTGCTGGCGCAGGAAATAGTACTCGTGTGGCAACAGCTCCTACAGTAACAAACAATCAGACTCGGTTGTGGCATCCGTCACGGACAATTAACGACGTACTGGTTCGCATCGAAGGGTGCCAAAGCGCGTCAGGATCATCACGAGGGTGGTCACGAACTGGACTTGATCGCGGTACTCATCAGGCGTCAGTTCCTGTGGACTCTTGTACGGATAGAGCGTTGGCAGGTGTTGAAGAAGCTATCCAGCGTGCTGATTAGTGCTTGACCGCCTTCTTTCTTTGATAGCAGGTCGCGTACCTGAGTGAAGCTGCACCCCAATGAGAGTTGCAACGAGTGCGCATACCAGCACTGCACCATCGTCGTCGTCATCCGACGAAACGATGAGCACTCTGGGTCTGAAGACGGAGGACTGGTCGCTGGGTCCCAGCCAAAGTAGTTCTGCAAGGAAGTTAATAAACAACGAGTTCAAACAGGAAGATAATGCACCACCTAACTCACCAAAGCACCGAAAATGGGAGGCGACCGATCCAAAAACTCCAACAGTGAGACGCGATACGGATGGCTGAGACCGATGCGCTCCACTGTATACACAGCCGTGAGCGTCTCAATCACCTGTAGAAAGACCCAGTGAGTCTCTTCGTGATTGAACCCAAGAGCTACGCAACAAACACACCTGATGCGGGCTTGGCACGGTATTTCCAGGCCAATTGCCATGTGCCGCCTTGTCCTGCAGCCAACTGGCAGCAAGCGCGCGCATGTAAGTGCTCGCCAGTCGCTCGATGTCTTCATTCTCGATCGCCTGGAGATCGAACAAGCTCTGCATGGCGTGGAGCGCAAGCGTGGGGTCTTCCCGCGCCGCGTTATACACATACGCCAGGCCTACGCATCCACGATCAGCCACACGGCCAGCACCACAATACAAATACCCAATCGCCCATCTACCTTTCCGCGCACAGTCCCGTCGCGCTCGGATCTTCCACGGCTGCGGCGCCGCGCGCTTGGCCGCCTAGTGGGAAACCCCGTCAGTCCTCCTCCGATGTCCATGTCATCCCATCATAACCCCACCTTTTCTGCCTTCATGCGCCGCACTTCACGATGAGCGAGGAGCCCGTGGCCGTCATCTTGGTGTACATGGCCGCCATGCTCGTCCGTTCACGCCACTCCTCTCTATGGAGCTCCTCGGATTGTTTCGCACATTTTGTAGAAACTTGATACTATAAACTTTGAGAATCATCGAAAAAACCGGTGGGGACCTACCGTATCAATACCGGTATTCGCTGGTGTGTGGACCTGGGGCCCGTGGCGACCGCCGCGAGCAAGAGTGAGTGACCACCGGGAAGGAAGATGCTGGCGAGACTTCGTGCGAGCGCTCTGACGCGCGTCGTGGACCGCGAGATGAAGCGCCGCTTCATTGGCGGCTTTGCACACCCAGCGGACGCGTTGGCGCCGACCGTCGCGGAGAAAATGTGCGCGCTAGAACGAAAGTTAGGACATGCAAACGAAGAGCTACTGACGCCGAGTGTTGTGGGTTCTTAGCGTCAACGTCGTGCTCGTGGACTACGAGGGCAACCGCCACTTTGTGCAGGGTCGTGTGGGCCAGTCACTGCGTGACGCGTGCGCGCTCAGCAACGTCGGCCTCGTCAAGGACGACTCGAACGGCGGCGGCGGCTCGCACAGTGCCGTGCGCGCCGACTACTACACGGAGAGTCTCTTCGGCGAAGGTGAGCGCGTTCATCGCCATCCCCTGCGTGGACAACGTCGTGATTCACGTGCCTACGTCTGTTTCCAGGTGCCGTGTCGCCGCAGTCGCACGTGATCATCGCCAACGAGTGGGTCTCCAAGCTCCCTCCGCCAAACGACCAGGAGCTCCACATCCTCGACGGCTACGTCCCAGCGCTCGACCGCTCAGCCAAGTACGTCCCTGTCATTCTCTAGTGTATCACGAATCCTAGGAAACTCACAGGACGCTTGTTGTGTTTGTTATGGCAGCTCTCGTCTCGGTACGGAGATCATCCTGTCCAAGGACCTCGACGGCTTGGTGGTGGCCGTGCCAGAAGCCCCACCAGTGGAGACGTATCAGTATGTGCATCAGTTTGACGACGAAGACGAGGACGAGGAGGAACAGTAAGCAGCGGCGTCGCGACAGCCTCTGGCATTCAACGCGGATCAATACAGTCTCGTGGCGTGAAACGAGTCGTTTACCTTGAATTTCTATTCCCCCTTAGACTTCTTCTTGGCTTCTGCGCGCTTCTCTTGATTGCGCTTCCGCTCGAGTTCCATCTGCGCGCGCTTCTTGATGTCTCCTCGCTTGGTCACGACTTCGTCGCTGTTGTTCTCTCCTCGCTCGCGGCCGTGTCCTCCCCTTCCGGTCTTCCCCACCGGCTTCTCCTCCTGCTCTTCCTCTTCGTCTTCCTCCTCACCGTCGTCGTCCTCTTCCTGCGTCTCGTTAAAGCCCGTGTAGGGATTGAGTTGGCGCTGCGGACTATGGAAGACACGAAGGTTGTAGCGCATCTTCTCATCAGGACTACGTGCATCGGGTGGCGCGAGGGCATGCAGTCCGCTCTGACTCGCGGCACGGACGCTGTTCTTGCGTCGAAGGCCGTTCGAACTTGTGCTCTGCATGTGCCCTTCGTCGCCCAGGTACAAGCGAACCACCTGCTCCACGGTCTCGGCAAGCTCGGTGGATTCCGTCTGCTGGGACACATTCACACCGAGGATGTGCCCGACGTGAACGAGACCAAGGTGGAGTTTCTACGCCAAACCAGTAAGTACTCTGTGAACGCAAGACACGGAACTCCACTCGACTCACCTCTGTTAGTGCCTTGAGTCGCGTCGTGCGCTCTTTCTTCTGCTGCGTGACCGTCGTCGCCGCCCCGAGCTGGTGATCAAGGAGCTTGATATTGTGCGCCTTACTCGACGATTCTCCTGCAGTTGCCCCGCCACTCGCACTCGAAGACGGAGGTGACGCAGCTGCACCGTTGTTGTTCTCATCCGCTGCTGAGGCTTTCGAGTTGCCAGACCCATCAGCACCGGGCTCTTCACTCCCACTGAGCTTGAGGTTGAGGAGAACCGTGTGGAGATGCTCGAGCTTCTCTCGATACTCAGCGACACGCTGCTCGGCACTGCGCTCTTCCGCTTCGAGTTGGTTCGCGTGCTCTTGCTGGTCTTGCCAGTAGACGTGGGCTTCTTCGGGCTTGTTGATCCCGACTTGTCGTAATGCCCCGAGCACACCGTCGTCTTTGTAGGGACTTCCGACGTAGAGTTTCAGCAATTCAGCCTTGCGGATGCGTTCGATTGTCGTCGCTCGCTTCTGCAGCAGCCGGTCCTTGGCACGTGAGAACTGTGGATCGCCCGGAGTGTTGTTATTCGTCGTAGGACGTCGACGCAAAGTGGCTCGAGTGGTCATTTTCCCAGGGCTTTCGCTCTCCTCGGTCGACTGTGGGTCGTTCTGCCCTTCTTCCTCATCGCTATAGTCCTCATCGTCATCGTCTCGGGCGCTGGTTGTCTCTGACGAGGTGGATTCGTTCAACCCATGCTTCTTGAGGGTGTTTACATGAAGGCGATGCATCAGTTCGTGACGCCAGCGCAGGCGATCGAGTGCTGTCTGATGCATTCTAGCCTTGTCGTCAATCACAAGCTGGAGTTTCTTGACTTCGGCCGTAGCCAGGCGGTTCTCGTACGCGATGACTTGCGCCTTTTGCTGCTGTTGCACGACCTCCTGCTTCAGTTTCGTCACCGTCGTCTCTGCGATCTCAATCGTGTTCGGATCGCGTGCTGGGTGGATCTCACAGTGACGCAGAATCGCTCGGTAGTACTCTCCTCGCTGGCGTCCCAGCATCGTTTCGTCGTTGATCTGACGGATCTGATCTAGCAGCTCGTCGATCTGACTCGCACTTTGCCCAGCCTCCTTTGCTTGAGCACGTACGTCCAGCAGCCGCGAGTCGACCTTTTGCAACGCGTCTTGCTTGTCTTTGGCGATGTACTTGAGCTTATCATAGCGCGCTCGCAACTCCATCAGATGGGATTCGAGTTTCGAAATGGATCCGGGGCCCGACAGATCCGAGGGATCAGCTGCGAGGAACTCGAATGCACCAAAGTCGTCCTCTGGGATCGCATCAAAGCCCCCGCCTCCAGTCGTAGTAGGCACGGCAGTTGCACGCTTGTTGATGGGGCTGAAGCTCGRCGGTTTGGTTTTACTATCCCGTCCAAGAAGGGACTTGGGCAGAATCGAAGACAAGGCGCGTGAACCAGATCCTGTGGTCTTGGTGCTGTTGCTGGTAGCTGGTGGAAGGAACGAGTTGCCACTGGTCGAAGAAGTCGGGGACAGCGCAGGCGACGACGCACTCACGCTCTCGTTGTCGTCTCCGCCGCCTGACGTCGTGCCATTGGTTGCTGCTGCTGAAGACCCCGACGGTCCCTTAGTAGCGAGCAAGTTGCGCAAGAAGCGACTCTCGAACGCGATCCCAATCAGCGGGAACTGCGTCCAGAGCCACCGTCGAACGAAGTATCCGTCCGTCTTATGGATGCACAGAGCATCGATCTCCCCCAACACTCGCTTCGCTTCGTCTTCGGGCAAGTGCGCCGTCGTGAAGCTGCCAAGACTCGTGATAAACTCCTGTAACTGAGGCGGCTCGGGACGATGAAGCACGAGTTGCAGGCCCTTGGACGTGTCAATGTGCTGCCAGGACCGGAGGAAATCGGTGATAGTGAGGAAGAGGACGAGCAATTGCTCCGCACTTGGGTTTTCGTGGGCAATGTACTCGTCCAGTGAGCGGATGAAATCTTCTACTGGGTCGTGGATCGAGCAATTGCTGCGCAATACCATCCAATACGAGAAGAATTCCTGACGGTTGCGCTCACTCCACCATAGCTGGAACATCTTGACGTTGACGAGGGCTGCTTGCAGGGCCGACCATATGGCACAACGCTCGAGCTGCACGGGCAACTCATCGATTCGACGTTGAGAAGCCTCTAGACCATCGAAATACGTCGCGAGTTCCTTGTAATAGCACGATCGCAACTGGTCATCGCGTAGATAACCGTAGCGCACGACAAGACGGAGCTGGTTGTGACTCAGATCGTAAAGCACGACGCTCGTTCCAGCTGCTGTACTACAGTCATCACGTCGAATGCGCATTAGATGTGGCTCAAGGAACGCGAGGACTTGCTGGCAAGCTTGAAGAGGGACAGTGTCACCCAATAGACGAATGATATCAGACTCGGAGAGTCCATATCGAGCCACAGCAAAAAGCGAGAGCGTGTGACGCACAAGCAAAGCTCGCTGTTCGATCTGCTCTTGTAGCTTTTCGAYCTCGGCGGCATCCGCTGCAGAGAGTGCTTCAGCGGGCACCTGACGCATCGAAGACATGCGAGCCAGCATGCCATGACCAGCAGAAGATGGTGCGCCTCCGCCCAAGCCGCCGAGGTCACGTTTTGAGCCGGATCTGGAAAGTATACGCGGCTGGGTGCCTTCAAAGCCACTCCCCTTAGCAGCTGCTTGTCGAATTGCCAAGTTCTTTTGCAGCTCATTGAGCAGAATGTCGTTCCAACGCCTGATGAGGTGTGTGTAGACGGCAGGGACATCACTCGCTTGTATGGCGCACTGAAGCCACGAGTGGCGAGTGTAGCCGTGAGTTAGCGGAGCGTCACTGTCGAAGAGAGCGAGACCATGCAGTACGAGTCGTACGACTAGGGGATTGGCGCTGCACGCTGCGTCCACGATCATGTCTTTCTCAGATGCGTCGAGACGATGTTGAGGCCGTGATGACTCGTATAACTACATAACCAAAGCCTATGAGACACGATACGCATCAATAGGGCGAGTTCAAGGGCTTACATCCAGGATCGCGCGACATGCTGCCTCATCCAGTGGCTCAGCAACGAGGAAAGTGGCATTGCGTCGTCGAAGTTCTCGAATTGTATGAGAGTCGTGAGCACTTGGCGCTAAGCTCGTGTCGTAGATCATATCTGCGTCGGCATCGAAGGCAAACGCTTTGCGAGTCACGCTTCTGCATTGATGGCTATCGTGCATTGGTGTCGAGACGTGTGTCGCTGAGACGATCACACGGACGCCGGATGGGAAGCTATTGGGCAACCAAGAGAGCGAGTCGCCTCCATCTTCAGTGCGGATGGAGTCGATGCCATCTAAGATCAGGATGATACTGGCCATGTTATATAAGTTAGGGAATCCACTGTTGCACTTTTGTAAGGGTGATCCTACCTTTTCCGCTTGAACGTGGCGTCCACACGTGCGTTGGTACGTCCGACGGCCGCTTCGAGACATCGCCCAAAGGAAAACTTGAGCTTTTCTTCTTCGTGTTCACGAGGAAGTTCAAAATCTCGCAGTCCAAACGTGACTTTGAGCTGATTCATCAGTCGAAAGAGGAAGAGCGAGAGCTTGACGCTATCGTACGAGCAACCAGCGTAGTGCTCGTAGATGAACTCGTGACTGGTGGTTTTGGAGCGGCGACGCATTTCCGCCCAGTGAGCTAGAAGAGAGGATTTACCATGTCCGGAGGCGCCGACGACCACGAGGATCGACGACAACGGTAGCGAGGACGCGATCGAGCCCTCGGGGCTACAATAATCATTCAGAACGCGAAGATACTGCGTAGTTGGTGCGTACACGAAGTCTTCCTTGCGACTAGCAATGCAATCCAGTGTYAACCCAGCCACAGAGCAAGCTTGACGGACTCGCATACCTCTTGGCGAACGCCAAGTGCGTCGCATTCTCTCGACTGATTACGGTGCTTTCGATGAACTCGGGACGCTCACCAGGGACTAAGTCTTCCGCGACTGTGTGAGCGCGCACAAACTCCCGCTTCCCACCAGAGCCCCCTTCTCCTGAACCATGGCCCTTTCGAGGAGGAGACATCTCTTCCTCTCGATGCCGAGGGCGTCAGTGAGTGAGTGAGTGAGTAGACTTACCTGGGTCGTTTGAGAGTCGCCTGTCAAAAATATCAAGACTACGAGTTGAAACGCACTAACGGATGCACACGACGACCATTGACACGAAACGATGCAGGATTTGTCATGTTTGGCGGCGAGTGCGTCGCTTAGATGGTGTTGCGTGTGGTTTCCTCCTCCGTGCTCTTCTCCTGGAACCTCCGGAGTGCGGCCATGCGCACTTTTTCGCGTCGATCCGCGACAGTCGACTCGGTGTTCGAGGACGACGACGCCGTGTTGTCACTGAGCGACACACCCGAGCCTGAGCAACAGCCACACATGAGTCATTGGGACGATAGGCTACAAGATCCAGTCGTATCTCACCAGCAAAGGGCATGTAGGCCGTGTCGGATCGGCGAGAAGCCAGGGCAGCGCCCCCACTGCCAGTCGTATCGCCCACTGGAGCTTGACTGCCAGCGTCGCTTGGCAACAAGCAGCTGAAGAACGAGCCGAGGTACGCGGCGCGGTTGATGTACGCAGGGATGGACTTGCCCACGAGCAGCTGACAGAGCGCTTCCGAGTACGAGTTGCAGTTCCTAGTGTCCAGTAAAGTCCCCAGAATCAGTCGTGACTTCTTCTTTTAACTGCCGTTAACGACGTACTTGGTGAAGAGATTGTAGCTGGCACCGTCGAACTCGTGACGCAACGAGTACGCGAGGTTCTTGGCGTCGCTGTACGAGCCCTGGAAGTCGCCCATCTCAATGGATTCGCGGAAGCGCGCGCCTAGCCATCGCAAAAAGACGCCGTTAACTCAGAGGTCACCGTCTTGACAGGTGCTTCCTTATACCTGGCGCTTGGCGTGGAGTTGAGTAGAAGACGCCAGCACCGCTCGCAAAGGAGAACTCGTCGCCGCCGATCTCGACACCCGTGTGGAAGAGGCCGAGGCCAATGTCTGTGTCCAAACTCGGTCAATCCTGCGCTTTCTCGAGCCAAACAACGAGAGCACGTACAGGAGATGTAGCCGTTGGCGTCGCTCAAGTCGTAGACGTTGAGGCGCACAGGGGTCTGCACTGCGCGTGGGGCCATGGTCGTCGTCGTCTTCGTCGTCGCGTTCTGTCTCGAAATGGCTGAGAAGGTCAGCTTATGTTGCGCATATAGTGATCTTCCGCAACATAAGTTCGTCTGTTTCGTTAACCACCAGTTAACCAATGTAGCCATCTTGACCAGAATGAGCTCATTTGCGATGCAACGTGTGCATCCGAGCCTTCTTGATGGCTTCTTTGCGTGATTTCCACGTGCTGAGCGCGTTGAAGGCCGTGGGCGCGAGAACACTCTCGAAGGCGAGCTCCAGATCGGCGTTCCTGGCGTCGAAACGGTCGAGATCGGCCAACGGGATCCACTCGAACAACGGAACGACGTACAGAGTCATCGTCGCGAGCGTGGACGCACTCATTTGCTTGGCGAAACGCACAGCGCTCTGTGCGGTTGGACAGCACTGGTAGACGTGGACACTGACGTTCTCAATGACTCGCGTGGGCGTCTCGAGACTCACACTGACACAGGCGAAGCGATGGGCGTTGGGGTGCTGAAGATCCAAAGCGCGGTATTGGTACGGTGTGGCGTTGCTCCCGACGCCAGAGAAGAAGTTCTCCAAGGCCATCGTCATCTCGTCGTCCTTGTAAATGGCGAAGCGACTCGTGTCTTTACCAGGCGGAGGAGTCGTCTCAAGGGTACAAACGTGCGCAAACAGATTGAGAGCTTCGTATAACTCGCAGAATTTGCCCATGACACGGAAAGCAGCCACAAGTGGTTCGTCATGAGACACGGTAGTGGCCGCTGTGGCCTCGGTCAAAGCCGCAGCAGATGCTTTCATAGAACTCGTGACAAGAAGACTGCTGCGCGCAGCCTTGATGGAGTTGGCAGAGGTGATCTTCCGGGGTCGAGGCCGCTCTTTCCGAAACCCAAGCACGGAAAAAGGCTGACAGACGCCATGGATAGGCGTCCATATCGGAGGAGCTGTCAGCGCCGCGCTTGCAAGTTTTGAATTGCCGTGATCCATGTTGGAAGGCACTCGTCGGAGTGCGGGGTCTGGGACGGTCTCGAGTACCGCCATGGTTCGACTTTTGACCAGAGAGTTGCGTCGCGTCATCCTCGGCTTCCGAATCGGAGTGAGCGCGACACTATCTTGCTCAGCGTTTGATCCTTCATCACGTGAGACCTCCGTGTCCTCCTCCTGAATGGTTACTGGTAGGAGGTTCTTCGCCTCTGACTCAGTTCCATTCAGATCAGTCGGGACTGTGTGACGACGTCGTGCTTCTGTCTCAGCCGTCGTCTCGGGCTTGGGACCTGGCGCTGAGTTCTCGCTTCGTTCGCTTTGGGCCTTTTCTGGTGACTGGATCCGACCGAGTTTGCGTGATTGAGCCCGGGATGGCGAATGCCTGACTTCGAGTACAAGAGCACACGGTTCCACCAGTGACTTGAGCGCCTTCGCAGAAGGAATGACTGGCACTGAGCTGCTCTTGGACAACGTGTTGGACGAGATCGGACCTCGACCAGCTCCGATGCCCTTCTGTTTCTCTTTAGCAGACAGGATCTCGGTGAGGTACTCTTGTCGATAGCGTTCCCATGCAACCGTCTTGAGCGCTCGACTCTCAATACTCTCGCGCATGTAGCCCAGTGCTGATCGCTGGAGGCTGGCTCGCGCTTCAGGGGACATGAGGTGGAAGATGTCGAAACGGGACAGCACCAGCATTTTCACAGGCGACTGCGCGATAATCGAGTAATCTCGAGTGTGGATATCATTAAATTTGCCGGCAGAAGCCCTAGATCCAATGACACCAAGCTATTAGCATTGCCCCCACACTCGCTCGTCACTCACAAAGACGTACTCTGCACAACCCAGCACTGAGTTTGGTCCGTATCGCCCCAGTTCGTATTGCTGCGGCTGTCCAGTGATCGGATGCTTCCCTTCGTGGACGATCACGCACTCGCCACGAGTGATGATGAACATCTCGCTGGCTCGTGACCCCTGTTTACATATTTCGCCGCGGAAAGGAATATGCTTCTCTGTCATGACCGAGCACATGCCTTCGATGGTGTTGTCGTCCCATTCGGGTCCAATAAAGTACGCATTCTTCCGCAGCATCTGGGCGTAGAGCGCGTTGTACTCGTTCTGGTACTTCTTGATGAGTGGTTCATATTGATCTCGACCAAGTACGAGCAACTCGCAAAAGTCGGCGCAAATGACAGTCGCGCGACGAACACCGTTGTCTTCTGACAGCGCCAACTCACCGAAGGATTCWCCTTCGGCGAGTCTTGAGACCACGTTCTCCGTGTTTTCGTCGAATCGGTTCTTCGTCCGGACCGAAACTTCAACACTACCGGAGAAAATGATATAGAAATGCCGACCGACCTGTCCTTCCTCAAAAAGTATGGTGTTGGTGACTGCCGAGATGAGCTTCATTACCTTGCAGAGTTGTTTTCGCACTTCAAAGGAGAACCGAGAGAAGAATTTGACGCCTTTGAGGTACTCCACGGCGAATTTGAGGTCCTTCTCGGATCGCTGAGCCGACTGGCGCATGAAGATGTTGCGTATGATGTCTTTATTGGTTCGGAAACGCCGTGTGATCTCGAGTGTCGAGCCAGTTGTGTCTGCGTCCTGAGATTCCTTGAGTAGGTCCGTAAAAACACCGCGATTGATGAAAATCAGCTCGGCGTAGTTGCTGGAAATGACCGCCGACGCTACCAACCAGAAGCTAGGTCATATATATCTCACCGGTGCATTCTGAGCATCAAAACGCACCTGCTCGTCGGTCAGTGTCGTACATAAGAGCGCGCTCGCCGAAGCTGTCGCCTGGATTCAAGAAGGCAACGTGGATATTCGATCTCTTGTTATCCATACCGATACTCGTGACAGCTTTTCGCTTTTCCCTCGTCATAATCTCCACTGCTGCGCGTCAGTCGTTCGTACAGATAAAGTGAATACCAGGATTTTACGCACCTTGTCCACGGAAGACCATGTAGAAGCTGTCACCAGGGTCATCCTACACGAATCAAAGGCTATTAGCACGATCAAAAGCACAAGAAGAGAAGTACACGCACTTGTTCGAACACGAATGCTCCTTTCTGATCGTACACCCCGAGTTCGATGGACTGATAGAGCTTGTCGACCTGACACGATGTCGATGATGAGTCAGTCGTACGCGTGTTTAAACAGGCGTTGGTTACAGCTATGCACCTTATCTATTCCGTCGCCAGCCAAATACGCGAGTCATTAGCAAATAGGCCAGCTCAACATCAAGTTACACCCCATAACAAACGTACATGCGTCAAGATTTGAGAAAAACTCGAGCAATTTGGTCGTCCCCAGCAGCGATTTCAGCTATTCAAGCAACTGTTAGACCCGCCAAGCCTTCATACAGCAACCTTCTCTTAGTTCATACCACGTGGATGTCATCTAGCGTCCGCTTGCCCGTCTTCTTTTGCAAAATCGTGCGACACACGTCGACTTCGGGTCGATTCTCCTGCACAGCCCGTACGAAAGCGCCGGACGACGCCATCGTCTCGAGCTCCGACGCCAGCGAGAGCTTTCGTACGAGCACATGTCGCTTCTCAGCCACTGGACTCGTTGCTTCTAGGCCTTCCATGGCCATTGGCGTCGTCTCCATCGTCATTTGCCAAGTCAAGACCCTCAAATAGCCCAGGACACTTCAAGTTGCCTTACGTATGTTGCTCGTATGTTACGTTACTCATACGCGCAACATCATTCGTACTTTGCTGGGACACCTGTGTCAATTGCAGGAAGAAGCGGCGAATATGGGGAATACCGTGGGTTCCATGCCGTCTTCTGACGCGCTGAGTGCGTTCTGGACGCCAGAGATGGATCGGGTCGCCACTCAGATGCATAAGCAACTCACGACGCAGCGATCGGTGGCTCTCTTCGACGCGTTGAGCGCTCACGTGGCCGACGCGACGGTCGGTGGCGTCGTCTTCTGGTCGGGTCTCGCCACGACACAGCTCTTCCAGCGCGCTCTCAAGATCGGCTCGGCGACGCCCATCCTCCCCACAGTCATCGGCACTCTGGCGGTGGCGTCGTCGTCCWCGCTGGCGCTGCATTTCGCCTCGTTGCCGCGCGAAATCGCCGAAGAAGTGCTCCAAGAGGCCGATCGCACGCATCAAACGCTCGCTGGCGTCTGGAAAGCCTTCAGTGACAAGGCCCAAGCGCGTCTGGACGATCTCCCTAATGCTCCGTACGCAGTGTACATGGCGATGGGCGTGGTGTGCTTCAAGATGCTCGGTGGTCGCATGCGATCGATCGCCCCGAGTCCTTATGCCAACCTAGGGGCTTTCCACATCCCCAAGATGTCGCTGCCTGCGACGGCCGAGTACGCCAACCAGACGGAAGCCAAGATCCTGCAGGAGCTCGGACGGCAGTTTGGCTGTCACACGTGCGGCGCCAAGCGAGCGAGCAAGTACGTCGGCGACCACATGCCTCCAAAGTTGTAAGTCATGTCCCAGGGTGTTTGCTGTGAATGACGGAGATCCAACTGAGTTGTTGTTGTGTTGGACCAGTGTCGCCAAGCAAATGAATGAACGACCACTCAACTGGCTGCTCGGTCGAGAAGTCCCGTTCCGCTTCTATCCGCAGTGTCAGCCGTGCTCCAACCAGCAAGCTGTAGCCGTCAAGCACTCGCGAAACAACCTCAAGTTGCATCTCTCGTCCCTGCGCCTCTACCACAGTGCGGGCTTTTGGCTCGTGCTGCTTTGCACCGGTGGTCTTTATGTTGGCGGCTCATCGTTCCACGGTACGTGATGTCCACAAGGTGATACAAGAATGTGATATCTGATGAAAACCTGATAGACATGGCAGACGTGCCGACGCAGCTCCCACCGCCAGAAGCGGATGAGGACGAGATAGTCGAGCCTATGGCGGGTGCAGATCACACGCTCCTTCGTGCGCTGCGTGAACGAGAGAAAGAGCTTCGTCGACTGAAACGAAGCGGGTCCGGGATCAAGACGATCGATGCTGAACTAGCGAGTATCGAAGAGTGCAAGAAGCGTCTCAAAGCTAATCTCAAGCGGTAAGTGTCGTAGAAACCCTTTTCAACCGTGTAAATAGGACGACAACATTTCAAACGAGGCAGCTTTGAATGATTGAGTTCCTGTTCGAGTCGCAAACACACCAGGTCTCAACAGTTTCATAGACCCTCACCATACAGATCAAGCTATTTTCGCTCAATGTGATGAAAAGGAACCTCGGCGTTGCTTGATGTCTTGAACCAACGACTCCCGGCAAGTGCAGACGCACTATGGCCACGGCAACACGCGAACAGATCGCCAAGAGGCTCCTACAAGCGCCTACGCACGACCCCAAGGCAACTCGACATGCCTCAAAGCCGACGAATGGGAGACCACCGCAACACCTTCGCCGTCCTCACCGACCTCCATCTCCTAGTTCACAGGAACTAGAGCAGCGAGAGCAGGGATGGAACGATCGGTTCTTTCGAGATTCGCCATCGCAGCCCAAGCGCCCACAGCGGTCGGAACGATCACACGACTCGGTACCGACTCAGGAGCTCAAGGAGAAGAAGATTCGCGACGAGCGACAGCAATATGGGCGAGCTGCTCCGCCACTTACAAAGCCACTCGAGCCCAAACGACCAGGAAACAATGGTCGTCTTCTGCCTATGGCATCTCTCTCTATGCCACCTAAGGTTGGTAGTTTCGGTTAGGTGGGTTTGTGTTTTTCGATTTTACCTAATAAGCTGACTTCTTGTAGGAGCCGGAGATCATGACGACAAAGGAGGAAAAGTTGCGATTCAAAGTCCTGAAGAACATTGATGCACGGGAGACGCTTATCTATCAACTCAACGCACTCATTCTGTGCACTCCAGTACAGGAGTCGCTTGTCATGGCATCCCGCCCTAGCGAAGTCGAGACCTCAGATGCCTTCCAGCTGAAACCCAGGTCGACGATGAAGCTCGCGAGTCCAGCAGCAATGACTCCTACGGGACCGATGAGTAATGCGCGTGAAGCCACGAGGCTAGCGCAGCAGTTGGCGGCTGATTTGCAAATGAGCGGCATCCAGTGTGTTGAAGCACTCGTCGAGTGGATGCTCGAGGCCGGCGCCAAAGCAGAGTACGTATGCGAGGTGCTCCTGTATTGGAAAGGCACTCTAACATGTGCCATTACTGTGCAAACAGCAAGCCGCCGGCATTTCTGTGGCGGGGACGCAATTACTTCCTCAAGATGCACCACGATCTCGACTTTGCCGACCCTGAGCTGCGTGCGCGTGGAGTGACACTCGACTGTTTCTCACCAGAGAATCCACTCTGCATTCGTCCGGATCAAAAGCTGGGTCGTGTCTTGGCCGCTCAGTCGATCATTCGCGAAATGGTTGACGTAGCACAGCAAGAAGGAGAGGAAAATGTCCCTATGGAAGTTACATCCAGTCGTCAGAACAAGGACAAAGGAACTGGGCGACGAAGGCGAAAGGAGAGGGATCCTCAGGAACAGTCAGCGATGACCAAAGAGGACATGACGCCTGCAGGCTCGTCGAAGGCTCTGGGTAGGGAGTACCCTAGTGCTGATCTCATGATCATCCAAGACGAGATGGAAACTGCGCGGTCTCTCGCGTATTCCCAGCAGGAGGAGCACAGCACGCTCTTGCGGGATGCTGAGACCGAGAACGAACTAGTGGGCATCCTGGATGAGAGTCTGCAGGTGATTCCGCCTCTGCAGCCACAGACCAGTCGCACAGTTGCGGGATCTGAAAACGACGAGTATGACAACAGCTTTGATGACGCTGAAGAGGACGAAACACAGCCAGACAACGATGAGGATGACGGTAAGTCACCTGAGGAGCCACAGCAAGAAGAGAGAGAAGAAGAGGAAATGGAGGATCAACAAGTTCCACCTGAGCACGATTCTCTTCCAATAGCAGCACCAGCTGACGAAGAGGAGCAACCTGACACCAAGCAAAAGGAAGAGCCAGAAGCCATTCAACAAGACGAGCAGGAAGTCACCGATATAAAGACGAATGATGAGCCATCGACACCAACGGAGGAGGAGGAAGACAACCAAGTTGACGAAGCTGAGTTAGCAGAATCAGCGGAACCAAACTGGCTGTCTCTTATACACATCTAGATGTGTATAAGAGACAGAATGATGAGCCATCGACACCAACGGAGGAGGAGGAAGACAACCAAGTTGACGAAGCTGAGTTAGCAGAATCAGCGGAACCAAACTGGTGGCAAGACCTTCAGGCTCAGTTGTCCCAGCTCGCACCGAACAGCTCCAGCCAAGTTGCCGATCTGGAAGCGTGCTCAATTTCAGAGCTTGTAGACAAACTGAGGGAATCTCCTGAGTCCCTAGAGGGTCTGATGGCTTCCTCGCACGTGGCCGCACTACATCAGAGCGGGTTTATCGACGCACTGTCAGCATTCGATCAGCTACTCGAGTGCRAATCCGCCAAAGAACTCGGGTATTCCTCGATTCTATGGACCGAAGGAATCCAAGTCGTGGATGCTGTGTGTGCAGTTGTCGTCGAGCGTCTCCAACAGTGGCTTGAGACGCAGAGTGCGCTTGTCTCCGAGATTGAGCTCCGCGGGATCCTGGATGCGGTTGATTCGCAGTTTGGTTCGGTCTTAGTGGCGCTGCCGTGGCTCGAACGTGCTTTCGTAATACTGGCAGCACTGAACTCCTCTCAGCGCGGCAAGCGCGAGCTCCCCGGTAGCCTGAGTCGACTTGTGAAAGTCTTTTACCCCTACTTGACCAGTCAGTCTCGAGATCGACTCGTGTCGCATTGGTGTCAAGTATCTCGGAGGATCTTTGGCTCCTCAATCTCTCGATCACTTGAGTCGATTCGCTTTCTGTTGGATGCAATGTGCAGACTGCTTCTTCTCAATGTCGAGTGTCTACAGGCCACACACGGTGACCAAATCGACGACAGCATTGACGAACCGCATGCAACTCCCAAGCTCTCGCTGGTTTGTGACCGTGCGAGCGTCCTTGAGAGCAGTATCGCCAGTGCCAGTACCAAAATCAACTTTGAGTCCATCTCTCAAGCCAATAAACCTCCGTCCTATCTACTCTTCCCATTCTTCAAGAGTGCTTTTGGCGAGAAGCGGGTCGATGGCGTCCAAGTCGAAGAAGGCGACGGCAAAGGACCGCTCAAAGAGTGGTTTACGCTTGTCACAGCTGATTTGGCTGCGACTTGGCGTCCCGTGTCTGTGGATCTGTCGTTGCGCAGTGAGTTTGACCTCGTTGTTGTAAATGGAAATAAGCTCGTGGTCGACGGACTGCGGCATGTCTTACGACCAGGTTTCAAGCTTGAGTGGGACGAAAATGGTCAGGCAGGCATTGTTTCCCGCATTATCAACTCATGTGAGGACAACGAAGCGTACTTGCTGGATCGAGGGGCTTCGAGTCATTCGTTTGCTGTGTCGCACTTGCGAATATACGAGCCACGAACTCCAGTTCTCGAGTATATCAAGGCGTCCGAGAGCTATTTCGTCAATTCCCGACTGCCGGAAGCAGGCACAAGTCAGCAGACGTTGCGGTTTCTTGGCTGGTTCCTCGGCAACGCGTTATTACATCACTGTGGGCTATCGATGCGTCTGCATCCTTTATTATTTGACCTGTTACTTGACGAAACGCGTCGTGTTTCCCTCGACGACCTGCAGTCTCTCGATCCATCCCTCTACACAGCCCTCAAGCAGATGACGACAATGAAATCCTCCGACTTTGTGTCGTTCTTGGAGTTTGAAGATCTTTCGCCGTCGTTGTCACCTCAAGACTACATTGAGTTCACGATGAATGAAAAGTATGGAACGAAAACCGCCCTGTCGTGGTTAACCGAGGTCCGCGCGGGCTTTTACGCAGTGTACTCGCCTGAAGAACTCAAGCAAAGTCAGCTCAGTGGCCAGGATATTGCGGATTTGCTCTGTGACTCGACGTCGTCGAGCGATGAGAGCGATTTCGCCATCGACCAGATCTTCCGTGTGTCTGTGGATCCCGACTTTGCGTTGTGCCCACCGCTTCGTCGTGCCTTTTGGAGTGTAGTTAATGGGTTTTCGCCACCACTCAAGCGGAAACTGGTCAAGTTTATCACGGGCGTCGAGACGTTGCCTCAAGCAGGCAGTGAGGTATGTAGCGGGGTGGCTTTGCATTCAACTCATGCACTGATCCGGTATTTTTTACGCTAGTTTCTTCGCATCGAGATGCCTTTTGCAGTCGTCACAGGCGCAGACCGCATCAAGACACTTCAGATGCTCCCTCAGTCGCATGTACGTTCGATTAATTAGCGGTGGGTGACGAAACTCGGCTGATCATGCTCGTTGATTGACTAGACGTGTGACAATACCCTCGAACTCCCCAACTACTGGCATGCACTGTGCTGGCGCGACAAACACGACGAGACCCAGAGCCATCCGGGACTGGAGAAGGAACTCGAAGAGCTCCTGGCAAACAAGTTACGCGCTGCCGCCGAGTATTCCGAAGGCTATGGCCTTGATGGCACCAGTGGGACGTCAGCACGACTCTCGGGGCTCCTTCCAGGAACGCGAGCAGCTACGTCGTCCGAGGATGCGACACACCAAGAGAGCTTCGAGTCTCTGGATCTCCCTGGACTGGGAGAAGGCAGCGGGGATCACGTCAGCGAAGCTGACGCAGTGGCCAATGCGCTTGCTTCTTCCGTGACTGACGAACACTCGACGAACGCGCCGACGCGACCCGTTGAGTCCCAAACATCACCTGAAAAGGCGCCGATTGTCATGGAGGAGGAGTCGTACGCTGAGAATGACTGGGAAGAAGAGGAGCTGGCTGACTGACCGAGCGCTCCATACCACGACGACGTCCAGCGCGTCGACGCAACAGGAGACAAGATCGCAAAGCTAGGACGCCCCCGTCAAGATCCAAGTTCGACGTGACCTGTGACATGTGTCACCGAGGAGCTCCGATTCACAAAAATTGGTAAATCCGTAATTTTCTATTTCCAAAAAACGATATGTTGATTATCGAAAGATATTGAAACTGGCGATGACGAAATGTACCGTGTTTTGGCACAGACACAACCGCCCTCTATAAAAAGTAACCGTCGACTGGCGTCGTCTCGAGCGAACCGTCGACTCGCAACGACTCGCATTTCTGACCTCACAGCGCCGTTGCGAGGTGTCGAGTGCCTCCAAGCCGCGGCGAAGCGTACAGAACGCGCCGCAACTGCTGCGTACGTGCATTGGATTCGCCGTATTCGTTTGTCTGGGCCGTCCGCTTGGCGCGTTTGATGGACGTGTGACGGAGCCGCGACAGCCGTCAGTGTAATTTTTGTGCCGGGTCACGATGATTGACGTCGTCCAAGCGCCTTTGCAGGCCACCAACCAAGTGCAGCAGGCCGTCGACGACGCGTGGCTCACCTGTCGTCATGCGCTCAAGACCGTCGCGCAATTCGTGCACGAATACCAGCAAAAACCAGCGAGTACGGACGAAGCGCTGCGCGGGAAGCTGGACGAGATCAGCGCCATGACCCGCGAGATCCAGGCGTTGCTGCTGGCGGCTGCAAACGACGGCACGAACGTGTCTGCCGCCAAGCGCTTTGAGCCGTTGCAACCGACAGCGTCGGTGAGTGAAGAAGAGAGCTGGACCGCGACGTCCTCGCCGGCATTGCGTCCGTCTCAGCCGTCGATCTGGTCAGGTTTCTACAACAAGACGCTGCGAGAGCGCTTTGACGTGCTCTCGCTCATGTATCCGCGTCTGGAACGCATCAGAACGGCGGAATCCAGTCAGTTGAACCCAGAGAACCAGCCGTCGATCGACGGTGCGCACCCAGTGGCCAAGCTCGGGGAACTTCCAGTGCGCACGGCCAACCTCATGATCGAGAACTGCATCGGCGTGCTCGGCATTCCGCTCGGGTAAGCAATCTCTCTCTTTCTCCATCTGGATGGTTGATTCCGATATACTGACGTTTTGTTGTGCAGTCTTGGCTTGAACTTTCTCATTGATGCCAAGCTCGGGGAACTTCCAGTGCGCACGGCCAACCTCATGATCGAGAACTGCATCGGCGTGCTCGGCATTCCACTCGGGTAAGCAATCGCTCTCTTTCTCCATCTGGATGGTTGATTCCGATATACTGACGTTTTGTTGTGCAGTCTTGGCTTGAACTTTCTCATTGATGGCAAGCACTTGTCCGTGCCAATGGCCGTGGAAGAGCCGTCGGTCGTCGCCGCGGCCTCGAGTGC
>NSDO01000068.1:240626-257164 GCA_002286825.1 Lagenidium giganteum | reverse complement strand
CCAAAAGGATCCGTCAAGTCACTTGACGAAATTGCCACCGAGGAAAAGCCGATGGCTACCATGATGACGGCAGATGAGGACTTCACGATTGCGACACCAACAGCTACCACCAATTTCTCATCGAAGATGGACTTCCAGTCTCCAATGCCTCATGCGCGATTGGCGGCAGTGTCTCTCCTGACACCACCATCGGGCCGTCGGGCAATGATGAGCATGCATTCCGGCTCAAGTCTTGGCTTCCCGATCGCTTGCAACTTTGAAGCCTTGAGCCACCACTTTCACTTGCCTCTGAAAGTTGCCGCAGAGAAGTTTGGCGTTCGCGCCACAGCATTCAAGAAACGCTGCCGGGCCATTGGAATCCGTCACTGGCCATACCGCAAGGTGCGCAGCCTCAAGCGCTCACTCCAGGAGCTAGGCAAGTGCCGCGAACAGGGAATCCTGAATGACAAGCAGCATCACCAGCTCCATGTCTTTCAGGGCCAGTTGGACAAACTTTTATCACCGGAGACGTACGGAATCGATCCCAGCGGATGTCTGCCACCTGGTGCTTTCGATGACGTGGATGATAACGAGCACGACTCGGCCGAGGATGGAGATGGTGACGACGACGACGTATCGTGCACATCGAACCAGAGCCCGCGCGTTGATAGTACCACGACCTTTTCCAACTTCAAGATCACGTCCTTCCGCAGCAAACGCCTTAAGAAGCAGCTTGCGAACGGCAGTCAGTCGCCCACTGCTATTAAACGCGACTTCACTCTTCCGTCTGGAATTATCACCACCCCGCAGCACTCCCACCCATACTTCCTCGCTTCGGATGGATCAGACCCCCCTCGGGCTGGTTTTTTTCATGGTGGAGATCTTCCTAGTGTCTCGGTTCGATTCGCATCCAGTGGGAACCATGGTCTTGCTGCTTTCGACTCGTACGATCCGTTCTTCCAGGACTTCAAAAGCGACTTCACCTTGACTATGGAGGATTTTGGAAGTGATGACCACACTTCCAGTAGTAGTCTTGTTGAAGAAGCAGCAGCCAACGATTTCTTCCCTTTTATTCGATCGCCTACGATGGCAGCTATCCGATGTTCTGCTCCACGTGATGGCCGAGAAGAGGATGATAGTGACCTGCCTTCATCGCCAGCTCTCGCACCAAGCAGCAGTACCGACAACCCAAACGACGCTGGTGATGACGATGTCTTCCTTCACATCTCTCCTGACTACGGGTGTTTGGTATAACACAGATTTGTAGCATACGTAGCACCTGTGGAGAAGCTGATGAGTCACTAAGTTATTACGGCTCAATTTGTATAATACTTCATGTTCCTCATTCCTGCTTCCCACATTTCATTCGTGCGTTCAACAACGCAAACGTGAACTCTGCGACCTTCTGTGACATGGTCAGAGCATACATCGGATTGTCGCTGTCGATGCTGAATAAGTTGGGCGAGATAACAATCGCTAAATTAAAGCAGTGAAGATAGCTACGAGTTAGAAGCAATCTGTCAACAGGAAACAAGAATTACACGCCTTACCCATATTCCGCGCAGTCATTTTGTTGAGCTCCTGGTGTGCGACAACTTCAGCCATGAGATCGAGTAGCCAGTAGAGCAAATCTCGATACGGAAGAGGGAACACTTGTAGAGCCAGGACTACATCTTCAGGCTTCTAAACACACGCTTCAGCACAACAATTGCATTCAATATGACATTTTGGCTGAACATACCTTGAGCTCACATATTCTATAGATGTGTTTCTCTGGAATCGTGTTGAAGAGACTTTGGGGCAGCTCACGAAACCAGACCTGAGAAACTCACGAGTTAAAAGGTGAGGGCAACAACCAAGTGTGATGAGGACACAACGAACCTTGATCAAGCTTGACATGATATGAACATCTGAGCAGCCGCTAAACTTCCCTTCATTGATCGACTGCTTGACTATTGCGCAGGCGCCCTTGTCTGGTGCCAAACGAAAAATGCCTTCAGTTGTGATACCATTGTTGGCTACCAAGCATTCCTTCATCATGTGCAATACTGCCGGGATTTTCGAACTGTACCCCTCCACGTTGCGCTTTGGAACAGCTTCCAAAGGTAAACCAAACTGATGGTTTAGGCGACGCCACGCCCAAGGCAATCCTTCGAATCGGGCGTATTCAGCGTTGTATGTGACATGAAGCTCTTGTCGGGACTTGTATGGCATGCTGATACAGTCTGTCGACGCGATGGCCATATCATCTACTGAGGGATCCTTCGTGGTATCGGCTTGCTCGGCCACGGCGTTCGCATCACCATGGAACTCCCCAGCGGTAATACTGGTCATGTCTGGAGTTGGTACTTCATATGTGTCTATTCGGACTGTTTCCGGATCCCGAGTAGTGTCGCGCGATGTTCCATCGGCTGATAGTGTGTTGTTACACTTCCCATTCTATCAGATACAACACCGAGAATCACTTACCAGTTTGTGAATCTTCTTTGTTTGTTTCACAATCAGATGAGGCACCATCCGAATCTGAATCAGAGTACGTCTCATTTTGAACGCCTTGGGTTGCCACCAGTGCTGCAATCTGGACTTCAGAGAACTTTGCTAGGAGATGATGGTTAGATGATCTCTTCGCTGTTGACTGCATTATAATCCCCGCTTCGACTGGCAGATCTTCAGCGCCGGCGGGCGCAGGTTGTAGGCTTCCTCGACTTTCCACACTCGATGAGCTCCCACTACGACATAAGCAAATATCTTCTTTTGGATAAACTGGTGGTGAAGGAAGGCGAGGATGTCTCCACGCCAAGTCTGACTGTAGCGAGGCCACAGCAGCATGGGCAGACTACAGTCACGTCAGAGTACTGCACCACGTGAAACTAACCAACGATACAACTTACTTCGATCAGAACGGACCGCCGGCTCAAGTCCAGTCGAAAGAATCCGACATCATATAGGAGCTTCAAGAACTAGAAGAACATAATTTCGTCAGGAATCCAATAAGGGTGATGGCAACGACATGTACTTGCGTCCTGGGTGGTTGATCGTGTCTGGAACATCTTCATCACTAGTCTGCGAATCTCTACCCTCGCCACGGTTATATGAGTTATTGATATGTACCACCAATCCCTGAACACCTTACCGTCGACGTTGGAGAGTATCTTGCCGATCACATGAGCACATTCGAGTGCTTGATCCATCGTTCGGAACAGAAACCCATAGCACTGTCCTTCTCCATTCTGAAATTCCCACAACACTTCATCCACTGGTTGCCACACGCAGTCGGTGCTCAAGACATCATTCACGATCACTTTGCCCGTCTCGAGGACCCAGGCAACCAATCGGAGGTTCCTCAACAGCTGTGGATACACCGCGTCTTCGCTTTCGTCGCGTTCAATCTCAAGAAAGAGATGCAGTTGCGTCCACGCGCCGTCCGCAACTGGTTGCCAGGCCAAAAGCTGCTCGTCCTCATCGGTGCTCTCCACCTCTACAGGCGCGTACACGACGGCGATAGTCGTGTACACAACAATCTCACTAGCCACATACATCCACACAGCGCGCGTGAGCCCTCTCCGTCGTCTCCATCTAGCGCGTCGTCCTCACCTCATGCCGCTCGATTCCCTTTGAGTCTAATCTATCCGCACGGAATGTTGCAGAGTGATGGTCCCCCTCGGTTTCGTCACTTCAACACACCCAACTACACGCACACAACAAAACGGATGGACAGATCTACCATGTTTTGATACACACCACTGGACTATCGGCTTTATGACTAGGTCGTGGTTACATGCGCCTGGGTAGTGGACTCTTGGCTCGGTGGGTCCTTTGCCTCGCGATCGCGCGTCTCCATGTCGTCTAGCATGAGCTGGAACTTGGCCACGACTCGCTGGAGTGAACGGTTGGTCGCCATGGTCGGGAGAACGTGAGTGCGGAGCAAGTTTCGCTTGGATAAGTCCTATAAAGCGAGAGAAACAGCTCGTCAGTCGAGATAGTTCCAATGTACGACGGATGATAAGCACGTACCAGGATCTGTGGCAGCCAGGATTGTGTTCCACTTGACTGGAGCTCACTAGGTTGGCTACATACAATGAGGATGAGTCAAGCGCTGGATGATACCCAGTCGTTTACATGACGTACGCATGGAAGGGACCCAATAGCTCCGCGCTGAGGTCATCTAGACGCGCCACATCCTCGTCGGCTGTGAGGAATCGGACGTATGCTTGAAGCCTATCCAGCAAGTATCAGTTGACGCATTCTAGGCACCACTCGTGAGAGACGCACCAGTAGAGATACTCGCGAGAACTCTGGAGCACGATCGCAGTGGCCATCTGATGCTCGAGATGCGACCGCGTGACGTTACGCTGCGTGAGTGGATCCGCCATTTCTTTGAGCATCGCCGAGGCAATGCCGCGCTGGTTCCGACTGTAGCCAGAGGCGTTTTGAAGTCGGCGCAATGGGCCCACCTATGAGGACAGACGCTTGTTATCACGAGTACMTAACCAATATTGAAGACCACAAACGAACCGGAATATCACGGGCGAGCACGGCGTCCGTCGCAAGGGATGAGTGAAAGTCCGAGTATACGAAGCTGTCGTCCGCAACACGCATCCTATAAAGAAGACGTGGTAAGCAACACCCCCTAAGGCTGTGATGAGAGGTGTGTGACCGTACCATGACAGCATGTCTGGGTCGAAAGTGAACGATTGCAGGCTAGAGGCACCCTTACTCTCAGGGTTCGACATGGCAAAAGTCACCACAGGATGGCCAGTAGGGGTGACATTGCTTCGCAAAAGCGTCAAACGATGGCTCGAAGAATAGGATGACTGCACAGAATACAAAATAACGCATCAGTCGTCAAGCATCGGAATCGCGATAGAATGATGATAGTGTACCGTCGTCAGCGGTTCGATCGAGTCGTTCAGTGCGAGCTTTCTTGACGAGATATCCCAGATCTTAATTGCTCCGTTCACGAGAATCACCATCAGATAGGGTGACTGGTATGGACTACACTCCATTGATGACACGGGATTGCCCAGGGCTGCAGACAATTATGTGGTCAGCATTCTGTGAAAACAACGACCAAGGAGAAACGAGAACGCACCGATACATGGAAACAAACGGCGACCAGCTTCGCTCACTACGTAGAGATCACCAGTGGAGGTCGCAATGGCAAAGAATTTGGCATTGCCCGTGACACTAACAACACGTCCTGGAACTCGATCGATCCACTTGATGTTTCCGCTCTCGGAGCACTTGACTGTAGAGTACACTGGTCCTAGCTCTGCCACATACGTGAGATGAATTTCCATTTGTTACAGCGCAATCAATCAACGTACCAATTAGCTCTCCTTCGTTCGATGTTTTCAAGTTGTGAGCAGTGACGTCAACCAAAGCGCGAGCAGCTGGTGCCGATGTAGTGGATGTTGGCGCTGCAGAGGCGACGTCAATGTCCACATTGAATGAAAGTCGCATTGGGAACTCAGGTAGCAACGGCACCACTTCGCCACTGTCCGCCCCATTGCTACAATGACAAAACGGGTTAGAYGCGAAGCAGGACGAGATTATGAGGCTTCTCGTACCTTTGTGACAGCACCTTGGGGGCTCTTGGGGCGACTTCTCTTGCCTTGGCTACGATAGCTGCCCCATTGGTTGCCGCAGTGGATTGGACACGTTCACCTTCTCGCTTTCGCTTCAACGACATTTCACGTGGTCGCTTGACCTCAGGACGCTGGACCGATGACATGGCCACATTGGTCTTGCCATCAGCTGAGGCAACAACCGGAGACGTTGGCTTACCAGCCATGCGTTCGTCAAGTAGCGCAGTATCAGTCAACGTGGGCAATGTCGGACCGAGAATATTTTGGATCTTGTTGGCCGTGGACGCAGCATTGAGTTGTGSCGAAGCTGTCGCCGAGGTGCTTTCGTCACCCAGTAGAACTGGTGCAATGCGCTTCTTGTCACCCTTTTTTGCAGGCTGAAGGATGTTAACCGTCTGCTTCGCCTTCTTCTTTGGAACCAACATGTTGGTTGTGGCCACCGTCGGCTGCGCAAGTGGTGGAGCTGCTCGACGTGGCGCAGACTTTTCTTCGAGCTGGAGTTGTAGAGGATTTTCGACAAAGGTCGAAGCTAGCGTCACACCCGCGCGAGAACCGTACTACCCAAATACCATAAATCAGTCGACGCTACTACTGCAGTAAGGGGTATTACTGTACCTTGCTTTGCAGTAACTTGCTCTGCTGAAGATCCGTAATTGGTGATCCGAATTCTTCGGTGGTGAACTGAAAGCAGCAGATCGAGCCATCGAGGGAGCTTGCCAAGAGTATTGACGATTGTACAGACCACGAAAGATCCGTGACCGGTGCATCGAAACAGTCCTTGACGACTGCAAGAGGTCGCGCCAGGTGCGCCAGCCAAATGCTTACAGTAGCATCGTCACCACCAATTGCGCAACAGGCGAACTCTTTGTCAGAGACGGACTCTTGCACTACATAATCGTTCACGTCAGTTTCCTTTTAAGATGATCAAGAACCCAGTGTCGGCTTACCGATCAGCTTTGGATTGAAGCGTGCGCATGTGACGACGCCTTGATGCCCCACGAACTTGACTTCGTCGGACCATGAACTGCGATCAAGGAGTGCAGCGATGTTTCTCTTGGACTTGAAAGCATGGGTGGCACAAAGCATCGACCCATCAGGCGACCACGAAAGGCGACGAAAGTGCGATGTACTTGCACATGACTCGAACGGTTCTGAGATCACTTGAGCTTCTTTCCATGTGTCAACCCGCCACACTCGAACTGTTTTGTCCTCCCCAGCACTTGACAAATACTACATAGTGCGGAGAGCGTCAGTACATGAGCCTCCTCCAACGTAACTTCGATACGTACCTTTCCAACAGGGTCCCATGCAACCCCTTTGACCCATCCGTTATGACCAGACAGAGTATGTAGTGGCTGGCTCATCACAGGCGTGATGTTTGACGTGTCCACATCCCAGATGCAAATCGAGTTGTCGATACTGCATGTCGCAAGGAGACGATCGTCTGGAGACCACGCCACATCCTGAACATCTATAATACAGGAAAAGTGTTAGATATCGAGCTCATCCTCGTATCAGGAATGCTGTCCTACCCATTGTGTGGCGCTTCAGTGTCGAGCATCGAACCCAGTTCTGCTTATTCGGCTTGGCGTTGGAGCCAAACGGCACGGGTGGCGGTGCCCCTGGCTGCAATTCATACAGCAACACGAACTGGTCGTCCGACCCAGAGGCCAAATACCGTCCATGAGCCGCCCAACGCACGCAATTCACGGCCTGCTCGTGATACGACAGGGTCGCAAGGAGCTCAAACGTGGCAATACCGTCTTGCTGTGGCATGAGAGACCAGATCTTGACGGATCCATCTAGGGAAAGCACATGTACCACAGTAATTAGTTATTTTGCCGTTGCTAGTCGCGAATAAAACCGTCGTACCGCCGCCTGCAGTGGCGAAGAGCTCATGACTCGGATGCGCGTCGACGCCATAAATCGCCGAGGCTGACGCCAGAAAGATCCAGAGTTAGACAACCGAACGCGGTCTATCCGCTACGCTATTCCACACGCAGTCCACTGCAAGCGTACCGTTGCCCGCGGCGTTCTCATGCCGCACTTCCTCCGGTTTTTCCACCAGCATCTTGCAGAGTCCCGCACTGGTCGGCGGCAGTTATAAACTTTAACAGGTATCTACTATATCCGTTACGAACGGTTATGGGATATAACAAGTAACCAGCATAGCTACACTTTTTGAAATGGGGATGACGCTTCGATGGGGTTTATGGCGCTTTCTGACCGCGTGGACGGCGCTCTGTGGAGGTTTAAAGGCCGAGGAGAGTCTTGAGCTGACCATGACCAGGATAAGCGCACGCGGCGCGCTCAAGATCCTCTTCTGGGCCACCGAAGGAGCCAATTGGAAGACCGGCTGGGACATCCAGAACGAGCGAAGCGACCCATGTTTCCAGCAGGTGGGCGGCTTTCTCCGTGTGTTGCATGAGCGTCCAGAGTGCTCATCCAGTGGCTATGTGGAATGCTACAGTGGTACGGGATCACGTGTGATGAAGAAGGTCATATCCTCTCCATTCGTCTGCCCAATAACAACCTGGTGGGCTATTTGCCTGTCGAATTCTCGCGTGATGCGCTCGATCACCTCCAGGAGCTGTACGTCGCATGGATATGACCCATCGAGCAGTGCTGGCTTATCTCGTATTGTGTTTCGGTAGTGACTTGAGCTCAAACTACCTGAGTGGGTCGGTTCCGTCGACCATGTCGCGACTCGTAGGACTCCGAGTGCTGCGTCTCGATCGCAATTTCCTCACAGGTCTCGTCCCTGCCACGTTGAGCTCGTTGATACAGCTCGAATACCTGTACGTAGCACATTCCTCCCGTTATCATAACTGTCACTCGTTCTCAGTGCGTGGTTATGGTGTCCAGAGAGCTACAGGGCAATCAATTGACCCCAGGAGTCAATGGCCGCGTCGTTCCGGACGCTGTCCAAGCCCTGGCTTACGGCCAATGTCACATCATAGCTTAGAAATCGCTCCACTGATATTTATTTCAAGGCATTCTTACTGCTTGATCGGATTGTCTACATTGGACAACGCTCTAGAGCGAGAAGAGGGACAGCGCCACGGCCGTACCCGCGATAGCGACACTGAGCTTGCTCACCACTGCACTCGATGGACTTGGCGACACGTCGTCTGCCGGAGCACACGCGTCGTCGGTCTTCTTCAGACCACAGTTGGTGCCGCTGTAGCACTCATCGCACTTGCACTGCTTGATCGAGTCCGCCTCGACGCACTTGCCGTGGCCCGTGCAGTCGTCATCCTTCTTACACGAACCGCCACCAGCTTCCGCTGGCTTGACCTTGGCGATAAAGTCTTCACCGCAGATGTCCTCCTCCGTCGTACCGACCGACTCCTTCATTGGCACGTCACAGTCCGTACCAGCGTCACAGTCGACACCCTGACGAGACTTGGTGATCCACGTGTCCGTTGGAATCACCTTGAGCACGTCGGCGTCACAGTTGGCCACGAACCAGCCGCTCTTGGTCGCACGTACGTTGGTTGGGCTGACAGTCGTCTTCACCTCCGGCGTCCACTTGCACTTGGCATCGTCCTTCCACTCCGCCTTCTGCGAGAAGATGGCGTGTTCGGTGAAGAGCTTCTTGAGGTTATCAAAGTCAGGCGATGGCACCGAACTTGGCTCCTTGAGAGGATCCATCGATCCGCCCGAGAACATTGGGAAGAGCGAACCTTTTGGCAGCTTGGCCTCACCGAAAGAGTACGCCAGGCCACCGGACCAGAGGTCCGAGAACCCCTCTGTCTTGGCTGGCTCGTCGTACAGGTACGGCACCATCTGCCACAGACGCGGCTCGTCCGTACGGAGCTTGCAGCCGTACTCGCCAAAGCCAATGACGATCGGCAGACCCTGCGCCATGTTCTGGAACTGCTGGTACACCGCGAACGAGGCATCTGGGCACCAACGGTACTCGTTGATGAGGTAGATGTCGATACTGCGGGTCATCGTGCCATCTTCCATCTTGTCACCGCAGAGCAGGCCCTGGATCTTGAGCGTGTGGTACTCTTCCGCGCTGGCGATGTGACCGCCGTACGCACTGTCCGCCGCAGCGTACGCCAGTGGGATGAGACGCATCTGCTTGATGTTGGCGCGCATCCACGTCTTGAGATCCGCGACGTACTGCTTCACACACGCACCCGCGGTGAGGTCCTTCTGCATGACTTCGTTCCCGACCAAAATGGCGAGCGTGTTGTCATACTTGGCAAAGTTCTTGGCCACCTTCTTGCCGAACTCGAGGAGCACTGGCGAGTAGCACGTCTCGCCCTCGTCTGGGCCCGTGCCTTTCTTGAGCGTCGCGTAGCGGTACTTGGTGTAGTAGTCGTTGTTGTCCGGCGTGCCACCGACAACGACGTAGACGCCGCGCTTGGCCATGTCKGTCATGAACTTTTCGTAGGACAAGTCGGGATTAATGTCGTAAAGTCGTAGCGTGTTTAAGTTGACGTCCGCCAAGTGCTTGTCGATGATGGCCTTGGAGTACTTTTCGTAATTGTCATCGTGGACCGCGTACTCGTATGTCATCTGTTAACACACACAAAGAACGTCCGCGTGAGCATCCATATCCCTAACTGAAAACCCACCGCTTGTGTACGTACGCCCTTGAGAATGAAGCGCTCGCCCGTCTTGGCATTGAATAGCTTGTTCCCGCGCACGACGATCACCCCACTGGTCGCCTCCGAGGTCGAGGTCGAGGTCGTCGTCGTCGTGTTCTGCGCGCTCACCGAGAGCCCGCCAAGCGCCAGCAGCGCCGTCGCGAGCACCTTGATCACGCGGGACATGCTCTATCCAGTGTACGCGTCCCCTGTGGTCCGCGTCTTGAAGAATGGCCACGCACGCCTTTCCATCGCACGCACCCCATCGGAGCAGAGCTCCTCAGTGTACTGGCTCGATGACCAGCATCCGGCCGGTGCGAGAATAGTCCCCCCCGGGGGAGGCACAAATAACTCTTTCAGAGATGGTACTGTCGATGGTGAAATAGTACCCCTGGGGAGGGAGGTACTATTCTTGACGATCGCGCTCCTGGGGTCAATGGCCAAGAAGACGCCATGAGCGAGCTGTATAAGGAAGCGGCCGAGCTGCTGCAGAAGCTCGAGCGACGACAGGGTGGTCTCAAGAGTCTCGCGTATGCGGAGAACGTGCAGCACAAGCGCAGCTCCTTCGCGTTGGTCTGCGAGACGCTGCGGTACAAGCCGTTGCTGCAGGAGCTCTTGACGGCCGTGCCGCAGTTCAAACTGCAGAAAAAGCTCAAGGACACGCAGCGTGCGCTGCTGCTTGTTTCATTGTATGACTTGCTCTTTGGTCGGCAGAAGATCCAGGGCGGCGGCCACTTGAAGAAGGAGCTCGTGCAGCATGCGAATGCATTCAAGACGGCGCTCGTGCGCATGAAGATCAAGGCCAAAGTGTCGACGAACGAGGCCTTGTTGCCGAAAGAGAACCGCCGACTCGAGTTGGCGTTGCCGCGCTACGTGCGTGTGAACACGCTTTTGATCACGCGTGAAGAAACCGAGGCATTTATCAAGGAATACTCGGCGAAACAAGACGAGCATCTTCGTGATCTGCTCGTTCTCCCGCCTGGAACGGAGCTGCACGAGCACAAGCTGGTCAAGAGCGGCAAGCTGATCTTGCAGGACAAAGCCAGTTGTTTCTCTGCGTTCGTGCTGCATGGTGAGCGCTCGGACAAGCCTGGACGAGCGGGTGACGTCATTGATGCGTGTGCCGCACCAGGAAACAAGACAAGTCACGCGGCAATGCTCATCCGCCAGAAGCCAGAGATCTACGAAGGCTGCCGCGTGTTCGCGTTCGATCGCTCGGCCAAGCGTCTGGATCTACTCAAGCGCCGTATGAAGCTCGCAGGTGCCGACGAAGTGGTCGAGCCATGCTGTCAGAGCTTCCTCGACGTCAAGGTGGACGACCCCAAGTACGCCAATGTCCGCAGCATCCTTCTCGATCCGTCATGCTCCGGCTCGGGTATGACCAACCGTCTGGACCACTTGCTGGACATTGCGAGTTCCCAGGATCAACTTGACACGGCGGAGAACGAGTACGAAGAAGACGTGGCGTCGCGCTTGCAGTCACTGGCAGACTTCCAGCTCGAAGCGCTCCTCAAGGCCTTCTCGTTCCCTCAAGTGGAGCGTGTCGCGTACTCGACATGCTCAATCTTCCAGAAGGAAAACGAAGAAGTGGTAGTGAACGCACTCCAGTCCAAGCAAAACCGCTCAGCCAAGCGCCCGTTTGTGCTTCTCAAATGTCTGCCGACCTGGCACCGACGCGGAATGGTGATCCCAGGGCTCAATGAGGAGCAAGCTCAGTCGTTGGTACGTGCCGATGGCCATGAAGACTCGACCAACGGCTTCTTTGTTGCATACTTTGAGCGAACCGACCGTGCCGGCGGAGAGGAGGTTGCGGATGAGACAGAAGACGCTGAGGAAGAAGCCGAGGAAGACGACGAGTCCACGGAAGCGGTCGGTACCAAGCGAAAACAGCTCTCCGACGCGCAGAAAGAGGCACGTAAGCGCCGCAAGAAGGACAAGCTCAAGCGGAAAAAGGAGCAGCAGCGACAGACGACGACCTCCACGGAATAGACCTTTCATAGACGCGGTAAGAGCGTGATTTCTGTGTTCTTTGTGAGGCGTGACGATATTTTCTTGTGCTGATGGTGACTCTGGCCATGTATGGAGCGGTTTTGACGGTACTCTGTGTAATGCTCAGCCTTGGCGCGCTGGATCTGAACGAGTTGTGCGTCGCTCTGCTCGATGACGCGGTCGTACTCATGTCGTGCCTGCTTTACCAACACCTGCTTCTCCTTTCGTCGACGCGCACGCTCTGCGAGTTGTTCGTGATGGCGTGCAATCCACTCGAGTGACGCTTTTTCGTCCATTCGTTGCTGCTCTACGCGTGTCGCGGGCGACCCATCTCTTCTGAGTGATCCTGGGTCTTCTGTCTCGTACTCAGGGCGCCTGACGAGACGGACTTGCCATTGCGCTGCTGGTAGATGCAGTYGTCGCTCGTCCTCTCCATTTTCTCGTAATACTCCGCGTTTGACCTCTCCATCATATTCGAGGGTGAAAGTGCTCAGTTGGAGACTTACAGATGCGCAATTCAGCACGAGTCGTGTGTTTTCCGACTTCTGTGACTGCACTTTTGCCATTACGAAGCGCCATTTGGCCAATAGAACGACGCTGGGATTCGACTCGAGGGTATACTCGCGTGTGGCAGCGTCATCTCCATACACCTCCTTTGACGGTCTCATCGCCTTCATCGTTACGAGCTTGAACGTCCGTCGATCATGAGCATCCTGTTCGTCCTCGTTGGTGACGTGTGAGTATTTCGCGGCAGCTGATGCACTTGAGACCACTTGGCGACGGTGTCGAGAGGGGCTCGCGGCCTCGAAATACCCAGGACAGCCAAGGAAATACGACGTATCTGCGACCAAAGCCATCACTTCGTCAGGCGGAGGCAAGTTCAGCTGCGTCTCATCAACTCTGAGCCAAAAGTCTTCGCCCACGAGGATGTCGTCGTGGCGCGTTGGATGCCGAAAGTCGGTCTACACAAAGCACAAAACACGATCTCAGTGTGCGGTTCCTGGCACGATCCAAATGAATCCTTACAATGGTGAAGATTACATGCTGCCCTACCACAGCGTTGGCCACAGCAAGGGTTCGTCCGTCACGTCCAATGGCGAGAGGGAGGTCCGAGGCCATGGAGATCAAGCAAATCTGGTCGCCGAAACGCAGTGGTTGATGCGTTGGCGCGTTTAGCTCGGTAATCTTCACGTGCCTGTCATACAGTACTCACTGGTTGAGCAACAGCCAGCCAGACCGTTGTCGAGCAGACGTACCGTGCGCGCGGAGTGCTAGCGACGGGTGGCAGGGCGTCTTTCTTGAATTCGAGAAATGCCATGTGCGGATTCTTGATGTCCTGGTAGGTCTCCTCAACAGGCGGTAGCTCTTTGATGTTAAAAAAAGCGTGATGTGAGCGCAACGCCGCAAATGCACGCGTGAGGTTGGCTTTGCCCGACGCTCGAGCGTCTGCAGCTTCGTCTAGGTCGATGTCTGATGTCGATAGGAGCTTCTTGAGCTGCTTGGAGCGCAGCGTAACACCGCGTCGGCGCGTATTGAGGTGTGCAATTGGATGATCTGTAGGCTTTGCACCCATATAGTCATCATACTGAGCATAGGACGTCAGTGGAAGAGGTTGTTTCTTTGTTTGCTCGCTCGATAGCCTCGTCTCGTGGTGTTTATGAGGATGCTTTGCAAGCGAACTTTGCACTGGAWTTGCTGGAAAACCCGGTCCTCCAGCACCACAAAAGCCACTCTCTAGCAGCTCTGTGAGTGGCTGGCCCGTCCGCACGTGCGCCACGCGGTCTCTACTCTCCTGTAGAAGCGCATGAAGCAGTCCCTTGGGTGGCGACGTCGCCGGCATTGCAATCGGAGCTGTTGCAGCCCAAGTGTAGCCATCTTATCGCAGCTGAGTCTGAGTATTCAACAACACAGGTTTCCAAAATATGCCTCATCGCAGGTATATGTGGATATGCAGGGAGCAAAGGTCTGGGTTAACCGGTACTGTTACCGGTGTTGATTCCGATCGCTGATTGGTGGAAACTTCTGATCGTTCCAGGGAATTGGGACGTGACGACGAGAAACACATGATGAGGATGATGGACTCACCACTTCCTCGTCTTGTGACGGTCGCAGTGACGACTGGGCTTGTCCGGTGACGCACTTCGAGTATCTGATCCATAGCACACCCTCTGTGGCTTGCATCAAGGGCCCACTCACTCTCCAGTGCGCTCTGTACGCTCGACAACGCGCCTCGAAAGGCATGAGCTCCATGTCGCTCGACGCGTTTCGCTCGCCTGGAGACAAGAAGCAGTACCGTGTCTTCACGCTGCCCAATGGCCTCGAAGCGCTGGTGATCCATCGTGACGTGGACGCGACTAGACGAAGTGAAGACGACGAGGTCGAGCCAGAAGAAGAACCGGAACAGCATCCTCCGCAGCGTCGAGCGAGTCATGTGGGTGATTACGAGACGGACAGCGAGTCAGACGACGATGACGACGACGCCAGTGACGACGATGACAGTGACAGTGTCAACAAGAGCTCCTCGCACTTGGCGGCGGCGTGTCTGACCGTGGGCGTCGGTAGTATGGCGGATCCAGACAACCTCCGTGGCCTGGCGCACTATCTCGAGCACATGCTCTTCATGGGCAGCGCCAAGTATCCCGATGAGAACGAGTTTGAAGCCTTTCTGAGTACTCATGGAGGCTACAGCAACGGTACGACCGAATGTGAGAGTACCCGGTATTTATTCGAAGTCGCGCCGCGTCATCTTCGCCAGGCGCTCGACATGTTCGCGCAGTTTTTCGTCGCCCCACTCTTCAAAGAGGAAGCGATGGAGCGCGAGCTGCTGGCGATCGAGTCCGAGTTCCACCGCGCGATGCAGAACGACTTTGTGCGACTGCAGCAAGTGCAGTGCGAGACGGCGTCGCCCACGAGTCGGTTCAACTCGTTCAGCTGGGGAAACATGGAGAGTCTCAAGACCGTTCCTGAACAGCAAGGCATCAACGTTCGTGACACTATGATCTCCTTCTTCCACAAATACTACGCGGCGCATCGCATGAAGCTGTGTGTGATCGGTGAAGACTCTCTGGACGACTTGGAGACGTGGGTGCGAGAGTCGTTCGATGCATTGCCCAAGCGAGATGTCGGTGACACGGAGGTTCCTCGTTTCGCCCCGCCGTTTGGTCAAGTGGCTGGTCAGAAACCGACTCTTGTCCGTATCCTGCCGGTGCGGAAGACGCATGCCATGCACTTGTACTGGCCACTCCCCCCGCTCATGCCCTGCTATCGACAGAAGCCCTGGGAATACCTCTCGCATGCAATGGGCCACGAAGGCAAGGCATCTCTGAGCACGATCCTTAAAGACCGATTGTGGGCCACAGAAGTCTTCGTGGGGATCTCTGATTCCGACGCGTACGAGTTCGGGTCTTTTGGCTGTCTCTTTGAAGTCAACGTGTCGCTCACCAAGCTCGGTTTGGCGCACTGGGAAGAAGTGGGTGCTCTCATTTTCCAAGTTATCCGCTATTTGTGTGCCGAAGAGCTCCGTCCGTGGATGTTCAACGAGCTCCGAGCTGCTAGTGAGATGAATTTCCAGTTTCATGATGAGCCATACGCACTCTCGCTTTGCCGGCGCTTGTCCGAGCTCATGCAGCGCCGTTATGGCGTGGATCGCGCTGATTGGCAATCCGAGCGATGGATCGGTGTCAAGTACTCGCGATCAGCCATCGCAGCGAAGACGCTGGAGCAATGGAAAGAGCCAATAACCGACGTTTCCTTGTCGTATCCCGAGCCGAATCCATTCATGCCCGAGTCCTTCGCTATCTTGCCCCTACCCGACCAAGATGATCCCAGCTGTGAGTCCCTAGATCCGGATATTGAGCCGAAGCTGGTGCTTACCACTGGGATGAGCAAGCTCTGGTTCAAGCGTGATATCAAGTTTCGTGTCCCCAAGATGAATGCCAACTTCCTCTTGTGCCTCCCGTCACTCACGACCAGTGTTCGTAACTACATGCACGCCAAGATCTATCTCCGTCTGGTCTATGAGGCCTTGCAGCACGTCCAGTACCAAGCGTATCTTGCCAACCTCTCGTTCGATATGAGTGTGCGTGATCTCGACATTGAACTCACATTTAGTGGGTTCAACGACAAGTTACCCACGCTTATTCACAGCGTCATTCGAGCGCTATTAGAGACAGAGATCGATGGCGCGACGTTCACGCTTGTTCGCGACGAGATGCTTAAGGAGTACCGCAATCTCCATCTCAAGCCGTCGGTCAAAGCGCGATACATGCGTCTACTGCTGCTTGAGCGTACGACATTCTCCATCGAGGACAAGATGCGTGTACTCAGTGAGACGTCGGCCGATGCCGTGCGTCAGTTCAAGGATGAGGTGCTTTGGCAATGC
>NSDO01000761.1:0-18790 GCA_002286825.1 Lagenidium giganteum | reverse complement strand
TGACAGCGGTTTTGCCCCACGCATAGCCCTGTACCGTGTAGACCTCCGGCATACAGACGTTATTCGCAGGCACTGCTTCCGTTAGCACTTCCTTGGGGTGGCTTTCTCGTCGTCTCCACTTTTTGTAGATCTTTCCGGTGATGGTGGAAGCCATCGACATCCACATCATCTCGATCAGCATCGGTTGAGATACTCTCCCAACTATGACGGTAGTTCCAGCAACAATGATACCAGCCACGTCGTTCCAAATATCCTCCTTTTCGCGATATTCGCTCATCGCGATGTCAGTGGCACCCCAAATGCTGAAAGTACGAGCGAATTGCGGGATCCCCCGCCATTGCCACGCGATGATAGCATTCGTCACACCGACGAGGCCTCCCAGAACGGCGCCTGCCAGGCCATGAAAAACAACATCAAACATGCGATCCATTCCTTCCGAATCCTCTGCCTCATTTTCAGCGGACGATTGACCAGGGTCCTCGGAAGTGGCATCGAAAAAGCGGTCACCAGCTTGTGATTTTTCCAAGTCCCTTCGTTGCTGTTCCGCACGTTGACTGAACTCTTCGATGATCGCGCTGCACAACGGAAAACACAACCCCGCTGCCAACACGGGATGCGACGCTTTACTTGCTCGAAGCGTGACGGCAGCACCAGCCGCTGTACCAGTCAGCTTGTTCAAGACGTCGTCTTCTCCTTGCACTTCTCTCATCATCGACTCCGTGGCGTTCAAGCTGCCAAACGTGCGAGCAAACTGGCGCATGTCGAAGCGCGGTTCTGGATGCGCGCCCAGCCTGTGACGTATCCAACGATTGTTGGTCGATCGTTGCTGTTCGACGTCGACTCGTATTGCATCTCTTTCGTCTGCATCGCTAGTGCCGCCGTCTTGGTCTCGTGAGCTGTGCGCTAGAGTCTGGGTTGTAAGTGAGCGTGAGTCGTGCCTTTCGCTTTCAAACTGTTGGGTCGATGTGCGACTCACAAGACATCGACTTCTAGGTGGTGGACTTCGTTGGCAATGTGATTGCAGGCTGCATGGTTGGCGCTGGTTTCGGTGCTGTGATGGCTGGTTTCTTCTGGGAGTTCAAGTACACTCGGGTTGGTTATTTCCGATTGTCGCTTCCTCCATCACAACCAGTGTGCGTCGCTCGGTTTGCTTGCACTGCGTCAACCCACCTCGCAGTCCACGCACCTGGTGTGTCACACATGGAGGTGGGTTGAGCGTGCTGGAAACTCGTTGTTGAGGTGGTGGCTGCTAGGCAGCGCACCAAACTGATGGCCCATAAGCTGTGATCATTAAATGGCGTCATCGAGTGCGAGCGCCTCTGCCTGATGAATGAGCGAGGAGCTTGCCCCGAACGAGCACGCAGTCGTCGTTACCGGAGCAATAAATGTTACTTCGGGATGACGCCGAACAACTCAGCGGCGATCTGGAAATGTGGGCGAGACCGTTGAGGGATCTTCAGGCCTTCGTAGAGAAGTAGTCGAGCTAGTTTTGCAAAATCGTCCTGATAGATGCACGTTTATATCTGAGCCGTTGCCGCTCTCGACGAGCCCAAACTCTTCACCTTGCCTTTTGTTGCTTGCACACCTTTGCAACGTGCTGTGAGCAAAATTATTGTTTGGAGGCTTGCTGATGCTCACGTTTTCGTTGTGAATCGTATTCAGGGCGGATTGAAGCCGTGTTCCGTCGGCACCCATTTTGCAAGAAACCCTGGGCGCGCAATTCGAACTGGCTACCATCTTGGAACAGTCGAGGACGTGGCCAGCGTCGCAAATATTTGAGATGACTGACCCGATTTCCTTCACATATGGCAATTATTCTCGATGGGGAGTTCTGTCCTTTCACCTGCAACCTCTAATCGCTACTTCAGCTGGCTGGTGCCTTCCTCAGTCTCTTTCCTCGGCGTGATGGAGCCGATCGAGTGAAAACCACGCTCCCACTCGACATCATCAAAGCAATTTTTGTGACCGCTGGTACACCTTGGTCTGCATGAAGGATGCCTGCGGTCGGAACGCTGGCAACTACGAAATTCCACAAGTCCCTTTCCCCTACGCGTTCCCCTCATCAGTGCTGTATCTCCACACATAACGACATCAGCCAACTTACACCGACCGACGAGTGCCAAGCCACGTGGGTGATTCGCACGAAGCACCAACGTCTGGTTGCGAGCCATGGCACACGCAATCGCCTTGCGAATGTCTTCCTCGAATAGTGAATCACGGGGTCGGCCGTGTGCGAGACGATGCTAATGACTGCACCGAAGACGTGCCGAGGATGCTGTCGAAGATAATGTTCACGATACCTGGCATGCTCATCACGTCGTTGTCTAATTTCATCGGGTCCTGCTCCACGCAATTTCGCTCTGTTGTGTTGTGCTTTGCCACGCACTTGATGCAATGCATTGAGGGTTCCAGTAGTTGGCTTTACCCTTTCCAAACCGATTGGGTTCGTACCCTCGGACTGATGTGACCACCGAACCGAACGCACTGCCACAGCACCGACGGACGTGTGACCAGAGCAGCATGGACGACGATCGACAGACACAGCCAGCAACGACCACGTATCTGGTGCCTACCGTGCGGGAGCGTGTCGGTGCGCCGTATCCTCGCACGTGGCTGCGGACACAGGTGGAGAACGTCGCGGGATCGACGCTGCTCTGCTTTCTTGGTGGTGCCCTGACGTCCAGCATCACCGCAACGACAGGGCTTCTCGTCTTCGCGATGACTCCGAAGCACGAGCGCCTGAGTTTGCAGCATGAAATGCACCTCTGGAACACGTTGGCAAGGAGAAACTTGGGCTTCTGGGCGCTTGGTGGACTGGGTCTGCAAAGTGCGATCATCGGTTTGCGTCAGTGGCGTGGGAAGGACGACCGATGGAACTTGTGGCTGGCCATGCCTCCAGCCTCAGCGATCACGCTAGCACAACATGGTCCCAAAGGAGCTCTTGGAGGGTTTCTCCTCGGCGCAGGGATGATTATGGGAGTGAATTGGCTCAACCAGCTTCCTCCCTTGGAGCACGACGGCGTCGTGGGGACCAAGAAAATACAAGATAATGAAGCGTGATTGATTAACAGCAAGCGTACACAAGTACACAAGTACGCAAGACCGGATTACTCTGAGCTCGAAAAATGAGAGTGAAGAATTCGTTCGGATCCCATTAAATGAGTGCGATGGTCGATTTTGACGTTGCGAAAACGACGCATAAAATTCAACACAGTAAGGTCATGGCTTGGTTTGCAGCGTTGAATATCGTGCGGCAGCTGCGCTGGAGTTCCTTAGGACTGAGTTTCACTCACGACCGCTCACTTCACGGATAGCAAGAGGACCTGCTCAGCCATCACACGTTACTATTATACAGCGCCATTTTACGAGGAACAAACGTGATCATGGAAGCTCTCAATATTGCAAAATACTCGAGCGGACAGTGGGCTTTCAGCGCCAAGAGTAGCAGTGTGATTGTAGTCCACACTCAAGCGAGCGCATTAAGATTGCTACAACTACGTGGACACCGCTAAGTCGAGACTGCCGCCTGACGCTAGATTGTCATAAATTACTGCTGCTGTCCTCGGTGATGGCATCAAGATCAATTACTTGGCGCAACTGCACCCGCTTCACTATCGACGACATAATTGAATATCGGAAGCAGTTTGAGTAATACCAGAGAGGGCAATGCGGGTATCAATGCGTTGGGGGAGGGCTCGATCTCACATACGGATATGATACATTGTAGCATAAATCTACTAGATTAGCTGTATTCTTTCTTTGAATAGCAGTCTCTTACCGCAAAATTCAGCTCGCGCTTTGCTCAGTCACTTCTGTACCATCCTCGGCTAGTTTCTCCATGGCGAAGGCCAGGGTTGGGTAGAGGATTGCGTTCATGACCAAAATCCTGAGGGCACCTTTCGCCGCCCCTTGTAGGCCATAGCCTGCATGGAGGATACCTGCAGCCGGAACGCTGGCAACAACCAAATTCCAGAAGTCCTTTTCCCCACGCGTTTCCCTCACCAGTGCTGCAGTTCCGCACATTGTGATACCAGCCAACGTGCACCGACCCACGAGTTCCCAGCCGCGCGGGTGAGTCGCGCGAAGTACCAACTTCCGGTGGTGAGCCATTGCCACGCGCAAACGCCTTGCGTATGTCTTCCTCGAACAGTGAATCACGGGATCGGTCACGCACGCGTGCAACGCAACTCCTGCGCCACCAAATGCACCACCGATGGCGCCGAGGATGCTATCGAAGATGACGACGTGTCGTGTGCTCATCACCTCGTTGCCTGGTGTCTTCGAGTCTTGCTCCATCTTGGCACTGTCGTTTGTCAATGTGAATCGAGGAGTACGGCGTTGCCTCAGCACTGATGCCAGCACTTTCCAAATCGATTGGGTTCACAGCCTGACTGCCACGACGTGGGCGAGAGCCCATGGGTGGGTTCAAGACCCAAGATCCCTTGGTTGTCTCGTGGCTTCTGAAGCTCGCGCCGCGAGTGTGGTTTGCATCAGTACACACTGCATGCTGGATACGTTTTCCGTATCCTCGTATTTGCCACTACAGCAACATCGATCTGTTCAAGCAAGGAAGGCCGCAATAGTCCACTTTTTCTGATTGCGTAACATCCGCACGCACTCACAACGATAGCACTAAAATACTTACTCAAACTCTTCCGCAAATGCCACTTCTTCGAGAACTTCTTCAGGCGACACTTGATGGTGAATGATCTTCGTTTCTGCCTTGTTGAAGCCGACAATGATGGCACCGACACTGCCAAAGAAAAAGGCGCTCTGCAACGCCGCTTTGGGGCCCTTACGTGCTTGCAGTAACGCGCCCGCTGTTGGCGCTGCTACGAGCACGTTCCACATGTCGTTCTTCCCTCGCCATTCCTCCAGCACAGTGGCCACGCATCGAAACACGCACGTGACGATGGCGATGCGTCCGGCAGTCTGCGGCACCACTTCCTTCGCATGGTGCAGCACGCCCCGAACGCGCTGGTGCTTTGGCGACTCTTGGATGCCTTCGAAGACGCCGACAGCTCCGCCAAACAGCGTGCCATAGAGAAAACCCGAGCCAGTCGACTCGACGATGCTCTGAACGTGCGCATGCAGTCGCCTCTGGTGATGTGGCCGTGCAGACTCATAATGATCTGCTTTAATCTGCCGCCGTAGATGCTTCAATGCCTGTTCTTGTGGCTCATGATGGTGATTGCCTGCATCCACAACGACGATGTCGGCGGCGGTGGCCTTCATGCGTTGGTTGCTGCTGGTGCTTGTCGTCATCGTCATCCTCGACGTGGGAATGGCAAACGCATCTTCAACAACGCACTGTCTATGACGCAAATGATGTGGTCCACAACAATAAACTGCAATTTATGCGAAGAAATCCAGAGTTAGTAGTATTTCGATTTTTGAGAAATGGAAATGACTTTCTGTGTTGCGTAGCCATTGACGCTTGTATATCAGTTCGATGCTCTCCACCTTGCTATGAGCACCGCAGGACACAATATCATGCGGCACGACCTCACTGTCGCTCAGTCAAGGAAATGCCTTGTTCACGTCCACCGTGAACTTTGGAATGGGGGGAGGGAGGCTGCACGCCTTCAGCGAAAAAGCACGGAGAACGCCATAGCTGACGATAACTGTTCCTAAGATCTACGATTTGGAATGACTTCGTCATCTGCCGACCTGTCTTGTTGTCCTGGTTACTACGTCTTCGTCTTCATGACTTCAATCAGTGTCCTTCTTTTATTCGTGCGTTTGTGTTGCAATGTGTCCGTCTAGCTTCTCACGCCAACCTCATCGAGCTTTAGAGATGGAGGAGGCTATGCTTGATTTTTTTAATTTCCAATTGATATTCATTAGAGCAGCAGCAACAGCAGGAAACATACATCGACTCCACATACGCATAGGTGATCGTGAGCAAAGTGCGTCAGCATCTTCCAATTTCAATCTCCTCATCAAACAAATTAAACCTCAAGCATGACAGGCAACGCACGGCACATTGACCTGTTCCAGTATTTTTCTCTTCGATTTCTTCATCTTCCTCCTGAGTTGTGCTGCTCACAGCAGGTATCGACATCGAAAGTCAGTGCTGACGTTTGACTTAGAAAATCGTACCAGCTTTAACGTTGCTGTTGTTGACCGACTGGCCTTGAGCGCTCTTCAGCCAGCAAGTGCCACCATCCTGGTTGGTCCACGTGAACGCATTGCAACCAGTGTACGCCGCACATATGCCGCAGCAGCCCTGAACGTTCGAACTTGGGGCACGTCCAATATCATTGTCGATGAAGTCAATGCCATCCTGGATCTTGCATTGAACGGGCGACACATCCGACGACACGACGCCGTCTTTGGCCACTGTGGCGCCCTTCACGCTCTTGAACCAGCATGTGCCGCCGTTGTGGCTCGACCACGTGAATGCACGGCAGCCGTCCGAGAGCTTGCACAACAAGCAGCAGTCGCCTGGCCTCGAAGCTGGAGTGTTGCCGATGTCGTTGCCCACATAGTCGACTCCCCACTCGAGTGTGCATGTTGGCGGTGGGTTGTTGCCGACCACACCTGACTGCACACCGAGGTTTGAGATGGTCTGGCCTTGGTAGCTCTTGAGCCAGCACGTACCGCCATTGAGGTTGGTCCATGAGAAAGCGCCACAGCCAGGGAAGGCACGGCACAAGTCACAGCAGCCACCGGCGTATGAGCTGGCAGCGCGACCGATGTCGTTGCCAACAAAGTCGGTGTCTGACATGGCGGAGCACGTGTTAGCGCCATCGAGCACTCCCGAGTGGACTTTGGAATTGTTGACGGTTTGTCCCTTGGCGCTCTTAAGCCAGCACGTGCCACCGTTTAAGTTGCTCCATGACCACGCATTGCAGCCGCTGGTAGCGCGACAGAGACGACAGCACTCGGACACGGGACTAGTGAACCGCGTAATATCGTTTCCGATGTAGTCGACTCCGTCCTCCGTTGTGCATCCCGAAGGAGCCGAGTTGACGGCGTTTTCTTCGAGGTGGCGCAGGCCATGGCTGAGTGCAAGCGGCAACAACAGCGCCGTAGCTAACAACAGTTGAGGGCAGATGTTGATCACTGAGGAGCTTCGCATCGCCGGTCGCTTGAGATAGTTGACACTTCAGATCGCAGTTGACGCGGTTGGTGTTCTTCGTAGACGTCCAACTTCTTTCGTCGGATGAAGAAAGCTGCAGACTTGGAGGTAGACTGGAAGCTCTTGGCTGGTGCTGGGACTCGTGGAGTAGAATTCACAATGACGCACACAGTGCGAAGCGCGCTCGGGCATCATCCTATTGAGCCTGCACGCGCATTGACACCTTGGCCGAGACGGATGTGGAAGCGACAGCCTTTACCAACCAGCACACGTCGTGTGAAGCGAGGATGTGGCTCCACCATACAAGATTCAAAGCCAGCCAGTGCTACACACTGAAAAAATTGGCGACCGTCGGCTGGCATGGATTCCATACAGCCACCAAGCTTCAACGCCAGCATGCATTTCTCCATCACCTTAAACCTGCTTGATCCGCATGTTCTTGACGTTCTCCATCAACCTCGATCTGGACTCGTACATCCATTATCTCGCGCAGATAGACGTCGCCACGCATGACCGGATCTGCGTGAAATATTGGATCGCGATGGCATCTCTGACTCGACGTCCCTTCAAACACTGCACACGTGGTAGTTATCGGCACGAGGTAATTACCACTGTGCGCGAAGAGACGCGTGGGTGCGACACCCCAACGCGTTATGTTGAATGGGGCACCGGCCGTGACCATGGCAGTGAGTTACGAGGTGGTGGAGCTGTTTCTCGGATGCTCAGGCCAAAGAGAAGACGCGTGCAGCACCCAGCACCGGCAAGAGGTTATGGTAGGCTGTTGACCCCGCTGTGACGTTGGTTGGCCGAGGGCAAATGCCTCCTGTTACCAGCAGTCGCAGCCGACGACCGGTGGCGGCGCGTCCTTCCAAAGATGCCCAGAAGCTTGTGGAGGCGCACGCGACTCCCGGTGTTGGGGAGGATTGGCGCGGGCGTCCACTCGTGGCCCTGCGCGATCATCGCAGGCACGGATCGCACTCCAGTCTCCAATCAGCGCGCTCCAGATCCGGTGCTCTCTGCCACGTTCACTCGTGCCAGAGCTTCCAAGCACGCCATGCTCTTCTTCCACGCTGCCCCGTTAGTCGCCGCTGCCATCGCCGTGCTCTCGTTTGGTGCCGATGCCCAGCCAATCGTGAACCCAACCTGTGTCCAGGACATGGAATGGGGCGTCGACTACATTGGTAATGACATTGGTCGCGCTTCAAGCAATGATCCAAAAGGCTGCTGCGCTGAGTGCAACAAGCGATGGGACTGCCGCGCGTTCTCGTGGACTGACCTGAACGGCGGCACGTGCTGGCTCAAGTCGGGCAAGGGCGCGACCCAAGCGAACCCGAAGGTGCACTCGGGCGTCGCTGCTCGTGACCCACCTCCACCTCCAGTTGGCACGTGCGGCGAGATCCTGAAGGATGTCGACTTCTACGGCAACGATATTGGCAACGCCTGGAGCGCAACTGCTGAGGGTTGCTGCGATATCTGCAAGAAGCGTCAGGGGTGCGCCGCTTTCACGTGGACCAACTTTAACGGCGGCACTTGCTGGCTCAAGAGCACCAAGGGACGTCCAACGCAAAGTCCGGGTGCTCGCTCGTCCGCCATGGGTGAGCAACCAGCGTCGAGTTGCTCTGCGATTGAGGAAGGCGTCGACTACACCGACAATGATGTTGGTATGGCGCCAAGCATCACCGCTGAAGGCTGCTGTGCCATCTGCGCTGGCACCCCGAAATGCGGTGCGTACACGTGGTCGACGTACATGGGCGGCACGTGCTGGCTCAAGAGCTTCAAGGGCTTCACTACCGTCAAGGCCGGTGTGCGCTCGTCAGTCCTTAACGGCGGCTCGTGCACATTCTACAAGGACGGTGACATTCCGGGCAACGATCTCGCCACTGTGCCAGCCAAAAGCGTTGCCGAGTGCTGCCCAGTCTGCAAGAAGCGCCCGGGCTGCAAGTTCTTCGCGTGGAACAGCCAGAACGGCGGCCAGTGCTACCTCAAGACGGCGAAGGGCGAATCTGTTTCGAAGCCGGGCACCAACTGGGGATCAGTGTGAGCGCCGTCCATCAAGACGTGTTTGCTATCGTACTCTTGCGTGTGATTTGTCGCCCATGTTGTGGTGCTTCCCCCATAGCTGAATATCGCTTCATGCCCTATAGCTGAATATCACTTCATGCCTATGTAATGTGGTGCTCGTTTTGTGATCGCCATTGTCAGATTGAAATTGATGCGTCAAATCGATACAGCACTCAAGGACTCAAGGACTTGGCAATGCGACGCAGCTGTCAATGGATAAAATTGAATCAGACTGCAGGCACCCATCCAACGTCTATCGTGGAGGTATGAAGTCATCCTGCAGCGCGACCATCTTTGTAGACAAGCAAATGCGGTGGCGGTGTGGAAAGCTACTTCCAAGTTGGAATTTTAACAACGTGTGTCTCACATGCTGGCGCCGTCTTGAAAATCACCCGTGGTTCCTCACTTCACATCAACACGCTGAGTACCCCGTGATTAAATTCGTCGGTGCGCCAAAGAAAGCAAGCCACTGTGTCGCGCTGGATCATTCACGATTGTTAGCATCGAAGATCGCCTGCTTCTACATCCATTGCTTCGCGCTTGCTTTCCTCTGCTTCACGCAACACCGGCACCTTCTTCACCGTGCAGCAGAAATGCATTTGCAGTTGCTGATGAAACCCCAGATTGGAGTCGTTATCACGCTTTCCTGCATCGGGGCTTGGCGCTGGTGCATTGGGCCCTTCAGTCGGTGGCCGTTGACATGATGCAGCTTGAAGCTGCTGTCGCGGCTCGTTCTCGACTGGACGCGACCGGTTGGGCAGGCTCGTAGCGGCGGCTCACCCAGGCGCCCACGGCCGCTCAAGTCCAAGGCGCGTGCCTGTTCAGCGATACCCAGCAGCCACAGCTTGGGCACGGTGCGCCTCACTCCCCAACAGTCGATAAGCACGCACCGTTCTCCCAGCTCAAGTTTCTCGACTATCCGTTCTCGCAATGCACTTCTTCCACGCTGCTCCGTTGGTCGCTGCCCCCATCGCAGTGCTTTCAACTGGCGTCGATGCTCAGCCCATCGTGAACCCGACCTGTTTGCAAGACATGGAATGGGGCGTCGACTACATCGGCAACGACATCGGCCGCGTCGCCAGCAATGACCCGAAGGGCTGCTGCGCTGAGTGCAACAAGCGCTGGGATTGCCGTGCGTTCTCGTGGTCGGAATTCAACGGCGGCACGTGCTGGCTCAAGTCAGGCAAGGGCGAGACCAAGAAAGCCAACAACGTGCACTCGGGCATTGCTTCTCGCGACCCACCAAAGCCTCCAGCCGGAACCTGCGGTGAAATTCTGAGCAACGTCGACTTCTACGGCAACGATATCGGCAACGCCTGGAGCGCCAGCGCCGAAGGCTGCTGCGATATCTGCAAGAACCGTCAGGGCTGCGCCGCGTTCACGTGGACCAACTTCAACGGCGGCACTTGCTGGCTCAAGAGCACTAAGGGGCGTCCAACGCAAAGTCCGGGTGCTCGCTCGTCGGCGTTAGGCGATCAGCCAGCTGGCAGCTGCTCCGCGATCGAGGAAGGCGTCGACTACACCGGCAACGATGTCGGCATGGCCGCCAGCAGCACCGCCGAGGGCTGCTGCGCCATTTGCGCCAAGACCCCTGCATGCGGTGCTTACTCGTGGTCGAACCACTTGGGCGGTACGTGCTGGCTCAAGAGCTTCAAGGGCTTCACTAGCGTCAAGGCCGGTGTGCGTTCGTCCGTGCTCAACGGCGGCACATGCGCCTTCTTCAAGGACGGCGACATCCCAGGCAACGACCTCGCCGTCGTGCCAGCCAAGACGTTCCCAGAGTGCTGCCCAATCTGCCAGAAGCGCGACGGCTGCAAGTTCTTTGCGTGGAACAACCAGAACGGCGGCCAGTGCTACCTCAAGACGGCGAAAGGCAACGTCGTGTCCAAGCCAAACACGAACTGGGGCTCCGTCTAAGCACCGAGCTATGCGATGTGTCCCACGTGGCCTTGCTCTTCTCTGCGTGTACCGGCGTGCGTGTGCGCTTGGAACTAGGTCTGTCCCTAACATCCTTTGTCTCTGAATATTTCTTTCACAACCACGTCTTGTGTCGTGTTGATCCTTTCCTCGGTGATGGCCATATTCATCGATCGAGCTAGTGTCATGATGGCTCACATGTGGAAATGAATATATTTCACGTCATGCCGAAATATACCGCGGCATCTACCAATACTCCAATTCCATAAAGAATTGCTGTGTTGAGGGCCATTGGACGACCACCATGGCCGCATGAATGCGCTTTAGCACCACAAGTAACAAACCACTGCCTTCCCAAGCGCACCACCAAGAAGCTCGTCGCAAGTGGAGCAGACCGTGCTAATCCCGCAGCGCGGCGGCCTGGTCGTCACCAACACGCCGCTGTGCACCGACCCCGCCACGACGACGCTGCGGGTGATTGGCAAGACGACGCGGTCTTCTCACGTGGCTCGACGGCCGTGGTCAGGGACCGCGCTTCGAACCAGGACGTGACTGTGCTCGTGTCAGGCGACTGGCGCCGACAACAGGCAAACAAGCGATCGCCAGAGTGCTGCTACGCAGTGGCACGCCGTGTCCGTGGCCGAAGGTGTGGAGCTGGCGCTCATCGTTGCGCTCTGTCGAGCGATGAATGCCAAGAAGAACGAAGATGATCAAGAGGCCTCTTGAATCGTTTCGCGTCGCCGCCGCTGCGGCGTCATGTGAGTGATGCCTTCCATGGTCATCTTCAGCGGCTCACTGAGAGCTAGAGAGTATTGATGCGATCACCGGCACATGGACATTTAGTGTCTTGGACACGCAGTCGTATTGTCGTACTGAGCGAACGGATCGAGTTCGCACTTCAAGCAGGATGAGAAGAACGGAACATGTTTTCTAATATCTAAGCCAGAAATTCAATCCCAATGACGCCTTCTGCACGAATTTCATCTCGATCTCATCATCCACACACAAAATCAAGATCAACGCCATGGATTTCTTTCGACAACGCGCGCGCGTGTGACTCGACTGTTGCACAAACCACGGTTGGGCGTCCCCTCCCTCTCCACGGCCGAATAAGATCCGCAACAGTCGCGTCGTGCCAGTCAAGAAAACGACGCGTGGAACGAAGCCCACCGCGACCGGCACGGCACGATGGCGCTCGCGCGCGTTGGTGAGTGATGACCAGCTTCGCTATGGCTTTGTCTGTGTGCGTGCGTACTGCTTGGCGTGGGTGTCGTCGTGCTAACTACGAGCGTGCTCTTGACTACCTGGTTGACAACTCACACACAGGCGAGATCATTGTCGTCGACGCCAGCGTCAGCTCGGCATCGGACGACGACGATGACCTGTGCACGGCATTCGGCCCACACGTACAGATCGCCCCGAAAATTGGACGAAACACGACGCCACACGCGGCATCACGACAAAGAGCAATCAAGCGATCCAGATCATCACCAGCAGCCGTACAGCAGCCCAATGCGCAGCAGAGCAAAGTGCGCACAAAGCGTCGCAAGGATTCTGTCGCGGAAGCATTACACGACATGTCTGGCACACATGACGCCAGTCTTCTGTCTTCACTGTCATTATCATCATCGTCGTCGTTGTCGGAGAGCGACACGGCCGATGCCTACGCGCATGCTGTAGACGCAGAGTTTGCGCAACACAAACGCCCTTACGCCAAGCGCCAGCGCATGGAGCACCGTCAAACACAACACCTACACCGACAAGCCACGTGTATGACCGTCACTTCGTCGAGCTTACCRCCTCGTGAGATGCAGAGCCCACTCCGCCCAGCACCGACGCTGTCCTCGCCGAAAGATGTCACAACGGCCAAGACAAGCGAGCTGCCACCGACAGCGAGCCGCAGCGTGGTCAGATCGAAGAGACTTGGCAGAAAGTCGACACATACGCAGCGCAGGAAGCAGCACCCACAGCAAAAGCGATTGCAGCAGTCAATTCCCATCGTGTCGTCAGGCGTGCACCGCGACAGTGTAGCTGCGACTCGAGTGGAGACAACCTCGCGATCAGCAACAACCGATAACCAAGAGGCGAAATCAACAAGCGTTGCGACGGAAGAGAGCGACGAGCTCGACAGGTTGGGCCAGTACGTTGTGCATCCTACGGCATGGCGGTGTGTTCGTTTCGCTCGGCCACTGTGCGGCAACATTGGCAGCACATCAGGATCACCACAGCAATGCTGGAAACGAGACACGTCACTGATCACCTTTGGTACGTGTGTTTCGAGGACAATGCATGATGATGGCGGTAAAATGAATGATATTGTGTATGCTCACAGACGATTCAGGCGTGCTAGCGAAATTCGCGGTCGCATCCGAGCGAGGGTCAGCGTTGATGGATTCAAAAGTAGCGTCGTTATTGGCGACAGAGAACAGCAAAGCGATGCAGATGGTCGTTCGCAAGGTGTTGACCACTGTCCATCGCGCCATGGCGTTGAAGGTTGCGCACATTGTTGAGAGTAATCGCAAGCGCGTGAGGAAAATGGCGCGGTGTGCCCGCCGTCACAGACTTCGAGTTGTGGATAGCAACCGTAAGTYAGAAGCRCCACGCTGATCGCTTTTGCTGACTGACGATGGTTGCTGTTGTGTCTGGTGTGGTGTTGCCGGGTTGTGGTTGTTTTTGATGATGTCCATTAAATGTRCAGCGAGAATTCTCGAGTGTCCACGMGTAAAGGCATGGGAGAAGGTTGCCGCGCGGCTGATGCAGCGAACCACACMAAGTGCCATGTCAGCAACGTGTACGATCTCGAGCTACGAAGACGAGCAAACGGTGCGACATCAAATTCGTGTACTTCCCAAGGTTCAACCGCTCAGTCGGTCGGTGRCTGTCGTGTTTGTTCGAACCAACGTGATGGATGCGGACAGGGACGGCAGCATCAAAACGTACCAAGGGCACAACAGCAGCGACAGCGATGACAGGAACAGCAGTAACAACAACAACGGCACAGTGTCATCATGTTGGTGGAAGGACGATGGCGTGCAACAATTTGYCAAGACTGCACTTGTGGCTCATTTTGGGGACGTGGTCTCGTACGTGTTGCTCGATCTCAGTGCTGGCAATACGTGTACGGAGACACGAAGCACGATCGAACTGACGGCAACACCATCAAAAAATGTCAACACTCCGAGATACCAGCAGCGCGCTGACCAGATTTGCCGATTTTGCTATGTATATTGTTGTCGTGAGCACGGCTCGCACTTCCCATACAAGCAAGCTCAGAGCAAGCATGGCGTCCAAGTTGGTGCTCAGTTGATTCGGCTGGYTGATGACGTCAGCTTCATGTCCTTTCTGATTCGAAAGAAACGAGTGGAGGAGGCTGGTGCACTCACGTCGCGCATCTACGCGCTAACTCGCGGGACCAAGCACGTTGTCCGTGGGTCGCCGGTGGCTACTAGATATGCATCGGCGTCGCCGAGGCGCGTTGCACCTCTGATTAGTGACAAGCGTGGACATGTCGGTCATCACGTCACTGCTCGCAACGTGCAAGTGTGTGGCCACGACGGCACATGCACTGCGACATCGTGCTCCTGCGTGGTCACGGACCACTGGTGTGGTCGTGGATGTGGGTGCAACAACAAATGTGGAAATCGGTATGTTCGTTGGCCTTATGGTGACGGTGCTCGTGCGACTGAATCCTTTGCGGCAGGTATGTTGGCTGTGACTGCAAGCGCGGAGCGTGCGGAACAGAAGAATGCCCATGCTACGCGGCACACCAGGAATGCATTGTCGGCGTTTGCACCAGCTGCGGTGCGACGGATCTCGCAGTTCGGGGAGCGGAGACTGACGATATCTGTTGCAATATTAGTTTGCAACAAGAGTTACCGAAGAAGATTGGCGTGTCATTCTCAACCACGCACGGATGGGGAGCATTCGCGCGTCAGCACATCAAGGGTGGAGAGTTCGTGTGCGAGTATCTTGGTGATCTGATATCGCAAGTAGAAGCAGAGAGACGCGGCCCTTGGTACTCAGTGGCAGGTGTGAACTACTTGTTCGATCTCAACGACAAGCTGGTTGTGGATGCGTACCGCCTAGGAAACAAAAGCCGATACATCAACCACTCTACCCAGTTGGCAAACTGCCAAACGAAGATTGTCGCAGTCGAGGGTGAGCATCGCATCGGTATTTGGGCGGCAAGGGATATCCAGATTGGAGAAGAGCTGTATTTCGACTATGGTGACACATTCAATTTCCAATGACAACTCCAGTATGTAAGTGGCGTCCTTTCCAGTGACAACGCACGTCGCACAGCACACACAGGATCGGAGAAGAAAGAAAGTTTGCACGGCATTCATCCACTGGCTCCGACTTGAGCACGACGAAAGTCAGACACAGCGACAGTATAGTCGACCCCTGACTAAAAAAATATGGCTAAATCCTGATGTGTCGAAGGACTTGGGTGCTGGTGAGGAATCGGAGAGCAGAGGCAATGAAGCCGTTCAGTGCACCGTGTGTTTTTGAGAGAGATGACCCGCAGCTGCGGTTGCAGGGACTCGAAGCCCGCACGAGCCAGTCTACTTTTCTCTCTGCACCAGACATTCCTCAAGTTCGTCGGCGTGAGCGAAATGCGGCAACCGCAAGCACAACCGACAGTCACTATTCTTGACAACTGTTCTTAGCCGCTAATAGCGGCCAACAGCGACCCGATTTTATCCGCAGCTATTTGCGTGAACACCAGTTTTGCACCATCGGAGCTCTTGTGTCGCCCACCCCATCGACAGTGACCGCAAGTCCGACTAAGTACGAAATGTAGCTGTGTGTCACCCTTTCTTTGAAACGGTGTGCAGATATTGCCGGACACAGGGTTCTAAAGTCAAGGGTCGACTGTATCTAACGAGCGCAAGATCTTATGGATCGCTCAGTTGATAGTATGAACACTGTGATTTGATGTTGGAATCCTTTAATAGGCATTCGTCGTGCGTAAGCCTCATGTACACAACGAGGGGGCAGACATCCCAAACGCATTGCAGGTGCGCAACACACGCACCGGTTTCCAATCAAATCATATGCATGAAACGTTCGCACCATATGCATACAACATTCACGAAACGACACTTCAATATCCTAGCGATGTGTGCTCGCCGATCTAATCGCTCGAATCACCATACGTGAGCAGAATATCACACAGCAACTTCTTTTCCCGGAATATAGCGGCATGAAAATGATATCCTGTGAAGGTTAGAGCCTGACCATTGTGATATTACAACATGAGTGCATCTATAGCTCTCTGGCCTGATTTGTTGGAATGATCAAGGTTTCTGTCTGGTAATGTCATACTACTCGTAAATCCAACATCACCTCGTGAAGAGTCGATAATGCAAGAATCGAATCATTTCAGACAGAAACCTTGATCATTTGCACTCATGTCGTTATATCGCAATGGACAGTCGACAAGGTAATTCGACATTGGTCGGCAGTCTTTACGATTAAATTGCCGCCGACGTTATCTAAGTGCGAATCCAAGTCGGCGAACACTGCTGACGTTTCTCGAAGTACGAGGCCAAGTGGTTTGACATTGGTTAGTCTGGTTCTACTATTGACCGTGTGGCTCACATTGGTCGGTGCATTTTAATATCGGAACGCAATCGACGCTACGAGTCGAGGTGGTTTGACATTAGTCGGTCGCGCGTTACTATGGGAGCTGGTCCAAGAATGAGTCTCGGTTTGGTAACGGACCGTTCGTTCAATATTGTCTTTTTGTGACATTGGCCAAAGGTCGATAGTTGCTAGGTCCCTATACGGGTTTTATGTTGCTATCTACATCATATACTCTCCAAATTTCTCTCTACAAGTCAAGTCTGTCTAGAATCTCTTTTTGCTCCTTACGGGTAGTGTCCTTTAAGAAAAGAGAAGACTGAAACAGCCGCAAAGCACCGCAAAATGAGGAGAGCCTTTGCCGGCTATCAAAAGATAAAGACATAATGAATCCGTTACCTGCCATCAGGCTTATTGCTATCGTGCTAGACAACTTGTGCTTGACCGCATAATCGCTGGGCTTCAAAACGTACCCAGAAGCTCCAGTGAAGCGTAGAAGACGTAAGCTCTCAGTGAAACTGAGACACTTGCTTGTTGGTGTATGCGGTCTGCCCAAGTCGTCTCCGCATACGTCATACACAGGATTCTTCAGTGGCAGATGTGAACTACTTGTTCGATCTCAACGACAAGCTGGTTGTGGATGCGTACCGCCTAGGAAACAAAAGCCGATACATCAACCACTCTACGCAGTTGGCAAATTGCCAAACGAAGATTGTCGCAGTCGAGGGTGAGCATCGCATCGGTATTTGGGCGGCAAGGGATATGGAAAGTCGCATCTGACGTATGCGGAAACGTCTTGGGCAGACCGCATACACCAACAAGCAAGTGTCTCAGTTTCACTGAGAGCTTACGTCTTCTACGCTTCACTGGAGCTTCTGGGTACGTTTTGAAGCCCAGCGATTATGCGGTCAAGCACAACTTGTCTAGCACGATAGCAATAAGCCTGATGGCAGGTAACGGATTCATTATGTCTTTATCTTTTGATAGCCGGCAAAGGCTCTCCTCATTTTGCGGTGCTTTGCGGCTGTTTCAGTCTTCTCTTTTCTTAAAGGACACTACCCGTAAGGAGCAAAAAGAGATTCTAGACAGACTTGACTTGTAGAGAGAAATTTGGAGAGTATATGATGTAGATAGCAACATAAAACCCGTATAGGGACCTAGCAACTATCGACCTTTGGCCAATGTCACAAAAAGACAATATTGAACGAACGGTCCGTTACCAAACCGAGACTCATTCTTGGACCAGCTCCCATAGTAACGCGCGACCGACTAATGTCAAACCACCTCGACTCGTAGCGTCGATTGCGTTCCGATATTAAAATGCACCGACCAATGTGAGCCACACGGTCAATAGTAGAACCAGACTAACCAATGTCAAACCACTTGGCCTCGTACTTCGAGAAACGTCAGCAGTGTTCGCCGACTTGGATTCGCACTTAGATAACGTCGGCGGCAATTTAATCGTAAAGACTGCCGACCAATGTCGAATTACCTTGTCGACTGTCCATTGCGATATAACGACATGAGTGCAAATGATCAAGGTTTCTGTCTGAAATGATTCGATTCTTGCATTATCGACTCTTCACGAGGTGATGTTGGATTTACGAGTAGTATGACATTACCAGACAGAAACCTTGATCATTCCAACAAATCAGGCCAGAGAGCTATAGATGCACTCATGTTGTAATATCACAATGGTCAGGCTCTAACCTTCACAGGATATCATTTTCATGCCGCTATATTCCGGGAAAAGAAGTTGCTGTGTGATATTCTGCTCACGTATGGTGATTCGAGCGATTAGATCGGCGAGCACACATCGCTAGGATATTGAAGTGTCGTTTCGTGAATGTTGTATGCATATGGTGCGAACGTTTCATGCATATGATTTGATTGGAAACCGGTGCGTGTGTTGCGCACCTGCAATGCGTTTGGGATGTCTGCCCCCTCGTTGTGTACATGAGGCTTACGCACGACGAATGCCTATTAAAGGATTCCAACATCAAATCACAGTGTTCATACTATCAACTGAGCGATCCATAAGATCTTGCGCTCGTTAGATACAGTCGACCCTTGACTTTAGAACCCTGTGTCCGGCAATATCTGCACACCGTTTCAAAGAAAGGGTGACACACAGCTACATTT
>NSDO01000757.1:0-18458 GCA_002286825.1 Lagenidium giganteum | reverse complement strand
TGTCTCTGGTGGTGGCGCTCATGGAGCGTGCGAACAGCTATTTCTCGCAGAACGCTGACGGTCAGGTTACGAATACGCAATCTGGCGTGGTTCGCACCAACTGCATGGACAACCTTGATCGCACCAATGTCGTTCAGGTGCGTGATTCCGCTGTCTCACTGAGTCTGATGGGTTGTTGAACTCAAATGTTTTCCCTGTTCTACGTCCAGAGTCTCTTCGGTCGCCGCAGCTTGCTTCTCCAGTTGAACGAAGTTGCAGCTCTGAAGGGAAACATCTTGAACTCTCCATTCGACTCGTTTGAGCACGTCTTCAAGCGTGTGTGGGGAAACAACGCCGACGCGATCAGTATCTTCTACGCGGGCACGGGGGCGCTCAAGACCGATTTCACGCGTACCGGTAAGCGCACCAAGAAGGGTGCGTTGATGGACGGATACAACTCGTGCGTCCGTTACATCAAGAACAACTTCATGGATGGCCACCGACAAGATGTGGTCGACTTGCTGCTGGGACGCTACGAAGTGTCGCGCAGCAAGCCGTCTCCATTCCGCCAAGAGCGCGAGCAGAATGAAAGCGTGGAATCGCTGCTAGTCAAGCTGATGGGTCTGGTGATGGCCTTCCTGCTTTTGGAGACTGTGCGTGCTGGGAGCAGCAACACGTTCTTCCTTGACCGACTCGTCCGAGCGATTTGCTGGACACTGCTGGTCTGTATCGGCATGTTCTCGATGACTGTGAAGAAGGGCAACTCGCTTGGCCAGCGCCTTGTTCGCCTTCCTGTGCTGCGTCCTCAAGACGGCTGCATGACGACGTGGAAGAACCGAGCTCTGGAACACAGATCATCCTCTTGGTGTTGAACTCATAGATGCCTTGATAAGCGTGTGCATTAAAACTCCAGGGCTCTTTTAGCAAGAATTCCGCATCTATACCGGTACTCCATGGTATATCCGCGGTACTGTGTAAACGCGGTTTTCCCGTCTGGGTGCAATGAAATCAACGCATGCGCAACAAATATTCCGAGATCGTACCTAAGCGGCGATTTGGCTCCAGTGACAGTGGCGACGTCATGTGCTGAAGACCTTCCGCTGCTCTGATTGGCTGCGACCGCTCCGACGTGGTTGCTTGGCCCCCACCCTCGACATTGCACTTCAACGTGTTTCGTGACGCACCGCCATTGCGGCAGCCTGGGCTGACCAGACTCGCCTCTGTGACTGGGCTTCCAGCCCTGGGCTTGGAATGCATCATGGACACCACTCACAACGCATTCCTCACGCACTCGTGAAGACCAGAGCCAGCCGTAGCATTCACGTCGCCCTCGCCCACTGCAACCTCAATCAAGATGCTCACCCGTGCTGTCCGAGCAACCCGCGCTGCTGCCACTGCCCGTCGCACTGTCGTGCGCTCGGTGCACTCGACCGCTGTGCAGGCGTCCATCAGCCGCGGCGAACTCGCCTGGTGCGACGTCTACGGAATGGACTACGAGCAACTGGTCCTCGAAGCTCAGGAAGAGGCTCCGCTGTTGACGCAGGCGCCAGTCTTGGCGCCTAGCTCTCCAGTGCCAAGCAACACCACGTCTGCAGCAGCCAGTGTGGATATCTGGTCAGTGGTGTTCGGCACGGCGTCGACGTCCAAGTAGGGACCCATTGGCTGCGTGCATGTGGCGCAACCACCTTGTCCAGTTATGATATTATTTGCTCTTCCGTTCATTTAAGAAAGCCGCAGAAGGAAGCTGCGTGCGTGTGTAGCAATATGACAGCAGAATGCGATCATCCCCACCCCACGCGTGTGCTGTGTTATTCTCACTCGTCATCGTCTTCGAGCGTGAAGTCGAATGGCTTCCATCGCTTTCGAAAGGCCTGGGTCATCTCCTCTTCCTCGGGCTTCGGCACGACGCAGAACTTCCAGTTGGCACGACGAGGCACCTCGAGAGCACACGCCGCGGCATGGCGGCCAAACTGCACGTAGTGTTTACCGTCGACCATGTGCAGCAGTCGCACGCGCTCGTGGGCGGTGTCTTCGTGTGGAACTTCAGCGTAGAAGTACGACCTGTCTTGCACGGCAGCGCGTAGATCCGCCTTATCGCTGAGGGAACTGAACCCGACGTTGTATTTATCACCCTCAACCTCGAACACGCGTCGCGTCATTCGTGCCTTGGCTGTCGGCAGTCCCACGAGCTGGAGGTGACAATGAGTGGCACCGAGCGTCGCGACGTTGCGGTCGAACACGATCAATTCTTTCCCCTCTGCAGCAAACAGCTTACCTAGCTGCGTCTTGAACCGCTCGACCTCCTTTTCGGCAGAGGCACTGAGCTTGGTCATCGACGGCTCATGCTCGATTGGGACGATCAGGAGGTGGTCGGCGTTGATGGCGCCCTTAGGGATGGCCAAGTAAGCCTCCTGGCCGATACTGACGATCAAATGTCGCTCCACCGATGGAGTGGCAAGGCAGAACCAGCACTCGGTGCGCTGGGGCACTGGTGGTCCACGGGAACGCTGTTGCCGTTCTTGATCACGCTGAGCAGCACGTTGTCCGCGGTCGGCCAGGCGTTGATCGTAAAAGAACTGGTTACCTGCCGCGTTGGCCTTGGATGTCAGCTGGGCAACTTGCTCAGCAGACAGCCGGCTTGGCGCAGCATCGGTGCGCCTTCGCTTGTTTGGTGGGGACGTCGGCGCTTGCTGGGTCGGCTCAGCAGCTACATATGGATCCTTTGTTGTTCCTGGCGGCAGTTCAACGCCTTTATCATCAACAGTGGCGCCATTCGTTGATGCGACTTGCAGCGCGTGAAGGTACTTCTTGCTCTTGTCTTTGAGGGTGTTGACGCCGCAAAGGCCGATCAAGCGAGTGATATGTTTATGGCCGCTCTCAGACTCGCTCACATAGGGCAAACGCTGGAAGAAGATGCCGCGAGCGGTGCCATCATCCGGCTGGCTCACAATATGGTATTTAGGTCGGATGCAGCGAACAGCGTCCGTCACTGCAAGGCTGCCGTCAACCTTCTGGACTTGCTCCGGCACCTGCTGTGCACCCAACAGACGCTGAAAGCTGGTTGAACCCAGATGGATAAAGAGAGGGAGAGAGAGAACTTGAGGTCAGCATGATCACTTGGCTCAGCAGAGAGGAGGTGCACTCACTTGGCAGGGTACTCGGCCGAAAAGAAGAAGTCAACGCCTTCAAGCGCCTTCGGCTCGGCATCCGCCAGCTGAGACCAGAACTGCTGAACCTGTCGTGGCAATCAACCAGCAAGCATCAACTTCAGCGTTCAGCGTGATCTGAGTCACCTCCTGGCCCACGACACCATGTTGTCGACGTACGGTTTCTCTCGCGTGGTGGAGCAGCGGGGATCGGGAGCAATCATCGCTGGATCCACTGAGCGTGCCAGACAAAAATGCAATCTTGAGGCCGTGCACCTGTGGAAATCAGAGCCACTCGTCACCTCCATGAGACGCAACAAACCCACGTGTCGTGTGATGAGTGGAATGCCGCACCGTTGCGACACCTTGGTTGCCCAGCATGAAGCAATTTTTCACGATCTCCATGGGTGCAGTGGATCCACTTGCCACATGTTGCGCCATCCGTTGATAAACGGCTGCCTGGCGCTCGTCCACATTCAGCATCGACTCATCTTCGTTGGCTGGCACAACATATGTCGCCACGGGGAACGCAGCGTCGGATGGCAATGGGAACACGCGCCCAACACACACCAGCAAGTCAAACGCAGGTCCTTTCCCGCTGTTGAGCTTGCGCACGCGCTCGAGCACAAGCGGCCACTGGCCGTTGACGTTGCCGCAGAGCAGGATCTTGGGCATCGCCGTCTCCTTCCGACTCGACGCGAACTCCTCGTGCAGCGCGTCAATCGTGTCGTCCATTACGCAGACAGCGCTCTATTGGGAGCAGAGCTTCTTGGTGTCCCGAACGCGGGGACACGACAAGGGACGGCGTGTGTGACTTGTGCGCTGACAGATGGTAGCCATCTGCATTCCTAGAAAGGCAGTCACAGCAGCTGCGGCGCCTCGGTCCACACAACGGCCTGCTCTCTACCGAGGCGTCCTCCAGGTGACTCCAGTCACACCGCCGACATGACACTGGAAATCTGTGTGCTGCCTCTTAGCCCGCAGCTGCGACTGGCTGCAATCAGGCTCGACCATCCACATGCGGATCGAGCCATCTGGGTTCCCACGCTCTCACGGGTTCAGCGATGATGCAAAGACACTCGCGTCCACCACCTCCCTCGCCTGCTCCCTTCCTCACCCGTCCCCGGGGGCAGCGGCTCTGGCAAATGCGGTGAACTGCCGAGCTTCTCCTCAACTCACAAGACGTTTTCAACACCGGTCCTCAGGTCGTTTGAGCGGCGCTCCCGTGACCTTGGCGCGGGCCCCAACTCCGACACCTACCTTCATCCCACTTCTCATCACGTGTGCGTACGCTAGATTGTGGTGTTGGAATTATGAAGATCATCTCGACGCTCGCTCTGTGTGCGCTCGCCCTCTTCGGGTCGACCTCGGCGCAATGTGGGCCGCGCGTTCGTAGGAGCTGGAGTCTGCTCTCGGCGAACGAGAAGGCCACGTATCAAGGTGCGATCGGCTCAGCCATGGACAGCGGCGAGTACATCAAGCTCATCGAGATGCACACGGAGATGATGTCGGAGATGCAAGCGCATCGGCAGTGCATGTTCATGTACTGGCATCGTCTGCTCCTCATCGTCTACGAAAACATGCTGCGCGCTCAAGGTCCTCAGTACGCGTGTGTCACTGTCCCATACTGGGACTGGGTCACTGAGAGCAACCGCTACTTCAATGGCCAGTGCACGTCGATGCTCGACTGTTCCGACATCCTCAAGGATATGGGCGGTGTGCCAGGTAATGCTCCCCAGCGCAACCTGGCCATCAACGGCGTTCAAACGTCGGGTCGCTGCGTCTCGGCCAACCCAACGAACCACTTCTGTGAACTCGGCGGACGCCGCGGCAACCAGTGCGCGAGATGCGTCACACGCGGCGACTGGGCGAATGTCGCGTACCCCGAGTCGGCCAACTTGGCTTCGGTGCGAAACCAAGTGTTTGCCGGCAACAGTATCTCCCAGGTCTCGCCGTCGGTCGAGAACGGCGTCCACAACAACGTCCACGCCAACCTCGCCGGTGCCATGGATACGTTCGCGTCTCCATCCGAGCCAGTGTTCTGGTCGCACCACGCCATGATCGATCTGCTTCAAGTCATCTTCCACCACTGCAAGGTCGGTGACAACCGCTTGACGGCCCAAGAAAAGGTCAACAACCCTGCAGGCTGGGGATCCTGCCGTCGTCGTGATGCCAACACCAACTGGCGTCCAAACGATGTCGTTGTCATGCGTACCGGTGTGCAGGGCCGCAACCCGATTGATGGCAACCGTGATCAACTCATCGGCAGGTACTTCCAGGGCGTCCCACAAGAGTACGCGATGCTGCAAGATGTGCGCGACCTTGGTGCCAACAGCTACTCGTACGAAGTCAGCGGCTACCTCGGCACGATGTGGAACCAGTGCGATGGCACGCCACCACCAGCTCCACGTCCAGCCCCAGGTCCAAACCCAGGTCCAGCTCCTCGACCAAACCCAGGTCCAGCGCCAGGTCCAAATCCTGGTCCTGCTCCGCGACCAAACCCAGGCCCAGCTCCGCGACCAAATCCACCACCACGTCCAGCGCCACAGCCCAACAGAAACGATTTATTGTGCCGCTGGGTTGGCATTTGTGGTCGCCGACGCTTGGAATCGGCTGGTCAGCCAGCCCAGAAGGCGCCAGAACCTGCCGAGGGCATCGTCCATGTGGCTGACTTGGACATGAGCTCCAACAGCACGACTTTCCTGAACTCTACCAACCCAGCCCGACAGGACGACTCGAACCACCCAGGCCAACATGATCCAACCAATGCTCCAACACCTGCCCCATGCGACGACGACTTGAAGCCTGTCATCATCATTGACCGTGAGTGCGAGAAGTCAAGCTCGAAGATGAACGAATTCTATGACTCGCTGGTGAAGGAGATCGGTGGTGAATCTCAGAAGTCGCGCGATGAGATCGAAATCATGCTGTGCGTGTTTCAGGATGAGTGTCTGGGAGGCGTCAGGGATTACTCACCAGAGTTCAAGCAGCTCATGAACATCTGTGAGCCACCTCGTTGCAAGAAGGTTGTTGATGACTTCAACGCTGGTAAGACGAGCGTGTGCGTTGCGGACTGGCGCGACAAGATCGGCAAGAAGTTCGGCTGCCCCGCCCGTGATAACCCAGACAAGTACCCGTTCAACGACGGTGGCAAGGGTGGCAAAGACGGCGGCAAGGACTCGAAGGACGGGAAGGGCAAGGGCGACGGCGGCAACAACAACAGCCCTCGACAGGACAGTGACCACGGCGAGGGCAAGGAAGGCGTCGGAGCCTCGCTCGATCTCTAGAAATGTGATCCATATTCGTTGTACAGTGTAACTAGTAACCCGACAAGATGATATGTACCAGCAATGCGTGTGTGATAATGATTGAAAACTGAAATGAACAAACTGGTGGCTCGGGTGATTCAACACGCGTGTGCTCATTCTTTATTTGCTGTCAAGCGCGCACGCGTGCACACGACACAGGCACGCCACTGGAATCAACTAACGCTATTTTAGTGAAGAGTCGGGAGTGTTCGTTCGGCTCCTACGTGTTCTTCAGCATGAAGTTCGGATCGCGCTTGTACTTGGTCTCGAACCGCTCCATCCATTTGTCCAACAGGTTGGTGGGCACGACCATATACGACTGGTCCTGGCTCGTCGAGAACGACGTCATGTAGTTGAATAAATCCATGGCGATCTTGAGTGCGAATTCCTTCCGCTCAGCCAGTCCGCTGGCTTCAATACCGAGGTTCTTGACGTTGTCCAAGGGCTCAATGGAGACTCCGAGCTGCAGCACCGGTTGGCCGGCCACGTCTGGATGCGTCGGCCATCCCGTTCGGAAGATGGCGCTGGGCTTCTCGGCGAACACAGTGCCGAGCAACTGCCAGTTCTGCAACGCAGGCACAGCAAAATAGAGCACAGCTGATCGCAGCCGATGCCGTTGTCATCAATCAGCTGCACAGGAAAGAAGCGACCACAGCAACAACGCACCTCCAAACCCTGGGGGAACTGGCGAGTTGGGCAGCAAGAAGAACGTCAGGTCCGTCACTTGCATTGGGTCGTAGATCTCGGTCACATAGTGCGAAGGCCCAATCTCCCTGCAATGCACAGCACAGCCATGTCGGTCAATCACATCATCAGTCATGACTGACGGTCCGTTGCCGCCGCTCACGTACTTGAAATCGATCATAACGGGGCGGCCGGCCACGACCACCCCAAACTGCACGATGCCACCGCCGGTGCTGTTCATCATCGGTCTCGCTGGTTAATGCTGTCACTGACGCTGTCGCTGCCACTGCCACTGCGCGTTGGCGCTTGTCCTGCCCGAGATGTCCATTCGCGCATCGCAGCTCATGACTCAAAAATCGGAAATACCTGAACGTTCTCGAACCATCGCGACCGCCGATCTACTGTGACAGGGTATCCACTTTCAAAGGCAATAATGGTGTGTGAAATGATGTGTTTTATCGCGAAACGACGCGAGCAATGGGGGCCAACCTGATGATGATGGCGTCGCTGCGTGGTTGCTGTGCTCGGCACTAGCCCTCTCGCAGTCCGTCACGCGGTTCTCGCAGCCGTCACACATGTCACTACAGCGCCAAGTGCTGTACCGCACCGGCCGATCCAGTGTTCTGGTTGCACCATGCCATGATCGACGCGCTGCAGACCGTCTTCCACAAGTGCTGCGTGGGCACGCAGCGCTTGGCGCTGCAGCAGGAGGCATAGCACCCCGCGGCACGTGTCAACGCTGACCCGCGCACGGGCGGCGTGTTCAATCCGACGGATATTGTCACTCGCAATCACGTGCACGGGGCGCTCGATCCCGTGATCAGCCGGTATTTTCAGAACGTGCCGACGCAGTATGCGGCATTGGTGGACACTCGCGATCTTGGCGCCAGCAGCTATTCGTACGAGTTTACGGGATTGTTGGGTCAGCTGTACAACACGTGCGGTGGTGTGACTGGGCCTCCGCAGCCTGCTCAGCTTGGTTTTTCCAGGCGGACGTTCTAGCTTTCGACACCAACCAGGTTTCCAGCCTCGATTCCAGCCAGGTGCGCAACCAGAAAGACCTCGGCCAACCTGCCCAGGGTTTCTGGCGCACAGCCAGCCATCCCAGGGCGTCTGTCGAACTTTCCAGGGGACCGCTCAGATGGCTATCTAGGCGAGAGCTCAATCTGGTTTGGAAATCAAGCACCGTTCGAGCCTCCTGGCTTTGGGGTTCAGCCGAATCTCCTGCCTCGTGTTCGTCCGCGCTTCCACCCCGGCTTTCAGTCTGGACCTCGAAAGCTGCACGAAAATCAAAACACGATGACGTCGCAAGTGATGCAAACACCGGTAGCAGCTGCGATCAATCGCTCAACGCAACTTGGGCCGCGTCCGCCATGCCTTGCACCGAGCCAAAGACAAAATCGAAAATAAGTTTGATGACGTCAAGGACAAAATCGAAGACGTCGTCGACTTCATCGAAGCCACGGTCGACACGTTCTTGGAGGAGGCAGCGCTCAAGAATGACCAAGTGGAGCATCAAGGTGCACCAGAAGATCGAGGCGCAGGGAGGCAACGTTATCTCAGAGCCAGAGAAGATGATGTGCATGTTCCAGGACGAGTGTCTTTTACGGCATACTCGGGTGAGTTCAGGCAGAACTTCGGTGTGATGGATGATCCACGTTGCAAGCAGATCGTGGATGCGATCCGAGCGGACAGGGATTCGATCTGCATCGACGACTGGAAGGAGACGATGGTCGCGGAGATGGGATGTCCGATGGCGCACGGCGGTGGTGGCAACGGCTCGAGCTTGGGTAACGAGTTGAGTGGGGGATATGGGAGAAGACACAGAAGCGACGGGAATGGGGCAGCAGATCTATCCACAAACGCCACACAAGACGTTGGCGTGAGCCTAATTACAGCGGTGGTGGCAGCCGCCTAGAAGACAGGGCGTGACAGAGAACGTCTACGCAGCGACGCACCAGACAGGAAGGCGCAAGGACAGATGTCGCTGCTCCTGACGACGATCGATGGCCTCGTTTCGTCGTCATGCTTCTTCGATTGGACGTCTCCAAATTTGCATGAGCTGTGTTGTTTCAACCCACCGGTTTGTGCCGTTGAAGCGTACAAGTCAATGCATGTTTTTGTTTCATCAACCTCATCCGCAAATGCGTTCGCTTGCCGGGACCAAAACGAAGCGCTCGACGTGTGGGCACGACCATGGCGTGCTTCATCCCATCACGCGACCAGTCACTTCGGCCCCAGCTGTTGACGTAATGCCCTCGTGCCTTGTGGTGCTGGTGTTTCGATCTGTGGCATCAATGGGCGTGATCGTCGTGGCCAAAAAAGGATGCAGGTGCAATAGGCACCTCAGTGATTAGAGAGATGAGCGTTCTCTCGGTGATGGTGGATCTGACCGCACATTGGGAATACATGTGACGCTATTCGCGGTTGCTTGCTGCAATGGCTCACCCGAGAAACCGAGACGGTCACGGACGCAGCGACACCACGACATGCCGGTGATCTGGACATTCAATAATTTGCTCCCACCAGCAAATTCCTGTTGAAGACAAGGCATTTCAGTCGCCAGCATCTTCTCATGCGTATTCTGTCCATCATCAGCACCTGGCTGGTGTGCTGCACCACCGTCCTGCTCGTCACGCGCAGTGTCGATGGTCAACAATGTGGCCAGCGCGTCCGTCGCGCGTGGACGTCCTTGTCCCCGCAAGACCAGCAGCTCTATCGCCAGGCCGTCGCCGCTTCCATGGACTCGGGCGGCTACATCAAGATGATTGAGATGCACACCGAGATGAGATCCGAGATGGAAGCTCATCGCCAGTGCATGTTCATCTACTGGCATCGTCTGCTGGTGGTGGTCTACGAGAACATGCTGCGCGGACAGGGCAACCAGTTCGCGTGTGTGACTGTGCCATACTGGGATTGGATCACCGACCACAGTAGGTTTGTCAGTGGGCAGTGCCGAAGCATGCTCGACTGCTCCGCAGTTCTCCAGGGACTCGGCGGCCTCCAGAACGGCCGCCAGCGGAACCTTCCCGTCAACGGTGCCCAGACAACAGGCATCTGTGTCAGCGCCGAGCCAACGAATCACTTCTGTGAAGCCAGCAATCTGCAGGGTAACCAGTGCGCCCGTTGCATCACAAGAGGGAACTGGGCGCAAGCCTCTTTTCCGGCTTCAGCTAGCTTCGCTTCCATCCGGTCACAGCTCTTCGGATCAGCCAATATTGGGGAAATGTCCAACGCCATTGAAAACGGAGGGCACAACAACATCCACGCCAACCTTGGCGGCGTCATGGAGACCCTGGCTTCGCCAGGTGATCCGATCTTCTGGTCTCACCACGCTATGGTTGACCTGCTCCACGCCATCTTCCACAAGTGCCGCGTCGGTGAAGCTCGCATGACTCTGCAGCAGAAGGCTCAACATAACGTGGGATGGCAGTCGTGCGGACGTCGCGGTGGGGGCAACTTCAACCCGCTGGACCAGGTGGTCATGCGCACGGGGCTTCGAGGCCAGAACCCGATTCCAGGCGCACAAGATCAGGTTGTCGGTCGGTTCTTCCAGTGCCGAAGCATGCTCGACTGCTCCGCAGTTCTCCAGGGACTCGGCGGCCTCCAGAACGGCCGCCAGCGGAACCTTCCCGTCAACGGTGCCCAGACAACAGGCATCTGTGTCAGCGCCGAGCCAACGAATCACTTCTGTGAAGCCAGCAATCTGCAGGGTAACCAGTGCGCCCGTTGCATCACAAGAGGGAACTGGGCGCAAGCCTCTTTTCCGGCTTCAGCTAGCTTCGCTTCCATCCGGTCACAGCTCTTCGGATCAGCCAATATTGGGGAAATGTCCAACGCCATTGAAAACGGAGGGCACAACAACATCCACGCCAACCTTGGCGGCGTCATGGAGACCCTGGCTTCGCCAGGTGATCCGATCTTCTGGTCTCACCACGCTATGGTTGACCTGCTCCACGCCATCTTCCACAAGTGCCGCGTCGGTGAAGCTCGCATGACTCTGCAGCAGAAGGCTCAACATAACGTGGGATGGCAGTCGTGCGGACGTCGCGGTGGGGGCAACTTCAACCCGCTGGACCAGGTGGTCATGCGCACGGGGCTTCGAGGCCAGAACCCGATTCCAGGCGCACAAGATCAGGTTGTCGGTCGGTTCTTCCAGGGCGTGCCGACTCAGTTTGCAGCGCTCATGGATACACGTGACCTCGGCTCCAGCAGCTACTCGTACGAAATGAATGGATTGCTCGCGCAGCTCTGGAACGACTGCGGTGGTCGGGGACCAGCGCCAGCGCCAGCGCCAGCGCCAGCTCCGGTACCAGGTCCTGGTCGACTTCCACCGCCACCACCACAGCCATTTCGCCCACCGTCGTGGCGGTGGCCTCGACGGGGCGGTCGTGGATGGTTCTGGCGTTTGTTGGAAGGCAACGAGACTGAACCTGTGGCACTGGATAGCGCACAGCAAGAACAGACCGAACAAACAACTACTGCGCCTGTGGGACCAGCACCAGCGCCGGATATTGGCGAAAAGATGGAGCAGTGCGAAAAGAAAGTGAACACGTGGTGCACTCAAGCAGACAAAGAGATCGAAGCCAAGGGCGGCGACGCGATCTCACAGTCAGAGAAAATGATGTGCATGTTCCAGGAAGAGTGCCTCGGCGGCATCAGCGTCTACTCGGAGACGTTCAAGAAGAGCTTCGGCGTGACAGAGGAGCCGCGCTGCCGACAGATCGTTGATGCAATCCGAGCCGGCAAGGACTCCATCGTGGTCGCTGATTGGAAGGCGACGATGGAGCGTAACTTTGGCTGTCCGATCCCTCGAAACGGCAACCCGTCAAACATGACAACAACGGCGGCGTGAAAATCAAGTTGTAGGAAGACAGCAGCGTCTGCTCGGGCGGAACTTGCTTCCGGACCACCGTGTCTACCCAGTTTGCCGCACTTCAGCGGAGGCAGGCGCGGTGGTCGTTGTGTGCGCAAGTTTCGGTTTTGCGTTGTTTGTATGCGTTGTCATGTGATGTCGTCGTAGCGACCTGTTGGAATTGGATTCTTTGGTTCATTCGATGCATGAGACCACGCCGTCGCAGCAGCAACCAACACACAACAACCGTCTTTTCGTGAGCTCAGACACCCAGCTGGTCGTTTGAGTCCGAGCTGGAGCACATGTCGGCTGTGGCTTGACTCGCGGATCCACAAATCGCTCACCAGCTGGCGTCGGGATTTCCATCTTGACACATTTTGAACCAGGACCTGCGGACGCTAAAGGCTGAGACGTCTCCAGGTGGTCTCTGAAACCATCGACGCTGTGCGGCCCGGGCCACGCCCACCAATGCAATGCATATCAATGCAGCCTGTAAAGTCGCCGTGCGAGTGCATGCCTCGCTTCTATCAAGCCAAAGCTGGTGGTCCATCGCATTCTCGTATTTGCCTTGTCTTGTGCAGCGCAGTGCAGTTCAGTTCAGTCGTCAAGCGCCGTTTGCTCGCTCCGACTGCACCGTCAACCCGCACCGGGCGTTAACCACCTCCTCCTCCCCTCGTACGCGCCTCAACTCCTGTCAAGTCACCATGAACCTTCATGCCATCCTCTCATGGGCCGGCCTTCTGGTCGCGCTGCTGAGCACTCAAATCAACCAGTCGCACGCCCAGTGCGGACCACGCGTGCGCCGCGATTGGGACTCGCTCAGCGGAGGCGAAAAGCAAACGTATCGATCCGCCATCGCGTCGGCCATGCAGTCCGGCGGATACATCAAGATGGTCGAAATGCACACAGAGATGATGTCCGAGATGGAGGCGCATCGTCAGTGCATGTTCATCTACTGGCATCGCCTCATGCTCGTTGTGTTCGAGAATATGCTCCGAGGACAGGGCGGTCAGTTCGCTTGCGTCACGATCCCGTACTGGGACTGGATCTCGGCGCACGCTCGGTTCACCAGTGGCCAGTGCCGCAGCCTGGCCGACTGCTCGCCGATCCTGAACGAGCTCGGCGGTGTTCCCCGGGGAACCCGCCAGCAGGCGCTCACGATCAACATCAACACGCAGACTCAAGGCTTCTGCGTCAGCGCTGATCCGACCAACAACTTTTGCCAGTCGTCCAGCGTGCGCGGCAACCAATGTGCGCGCTGCGTAACGCGCGGAGATTGGAACTCGGCTACGTTCCCAGGCACAGCCAGCTACGCGTCCGTCCGGAACCAGATCTTCAGCGCACGCAGCATCGCCCAGATGTCTCCAGCCATTAAAACGGTGTCCACGACAACATCCACGCCAATCTGGATGGTGCCATCAGTACCTTCGCGTCGCCATCTGACCCCGTTTTCTGGTCGCATCACTCAATGGTGGACGCGCTCCACTCGATCTTCCACCACTGCCGTGTCGGTGATGACCCGATGACGCTACAGCAGAAGGCAACCCATCCAGTGGGCTGGAGCTCGTGCCGACATCGCAACGGTGGCACGTTTGATCCGTTCGCCGGTGTGACAATGCGCACGGGCGAAGGTGGCCGCAACCCGATCCCAGGTTCCCAAGATCCGTTGATCGGTCGTTACTTCCAGGGAGTGCCAACTCAGTACGCGGCGCTCATGAACTCGCGCGACATCGGCGGTAGCAGCTACTCGTACGAGTTCCGAGGGTTCCTCGCTCAAATGTACAACGATTGCGGTGGGCGGGGCCCAGCTCCAGCTCCAGGTCCTGGGCCAGCTCCAGGGCCATTTCCAGGACCACGCCCAGGACCTGGACCTCGTCCAAATCCGTTCCCATTTCCTCCACACCCCCAGCCGCGTCCAAATCCATTCCCATTCCCACCACACCCATACCCTCGCCTATTCTTCCGTTTCTTGGAAGACGACGACGACAACAGCACGGCGCCGGTCGATCCTGGCGCTGGTACTGTCGTTGCTGGCGACCTCAAGGATATGAACGACACGAGCGCGCTGCGATTGATGGGCCATAACAGCCCAGACCAGAACGACCCAGGCCAGTACGATACAACGCAAGGTCCAGCGCCAGCGCCATCCCCACCATGCCATGACATCGTGATCCCCGAATACAAGGACAAGGCCTCAGAGCAGGTCGTGGCGTGGACTGACAGCATTGCCGAACAAATCACCGCTGCTGGTGGCGACGCGTTGGCGGAGAGTGAAAAGATGATGTGCATGTTCCAGGACGATTGCCTTGGCGGTGTCAAGGACTACAGTGAGGAGTTCAAGCGTAACTTCGGCGTCACTGGTCCACCACGCTGCAAGGAAGTGGTCGACCGCATTCGCGGTGGCAAAGATTCGATCTGTATGGCGGACTGGAAGACTTCGCTGACCAAGCAGTTTGGCTGTCCGATGCCAAAGGATAGCCCAGACCAGAAGCCTGACCAGAAGCCTGACCAGCGCCCAGACCAGAACCAAGACCCAAGGCAATATTAAGACGCTCGCGTCGCGACTCCGTCGCCGGTGTCTGAACCAGACCAATGTTCACGAGCCTGTGTGTGTCAGTAATATATCGATGTTGAGATGTATCACGTGTGCTCTATCTTGTTCCACATTGACTTCGTAAGCCAAGTTGAAGAGTGCTAACCGACGTCTGATGAAAGCGAGCTCTTCACTGGCCAATGCATGCGTGGGACATCCAGGTCACAGACACGGTTGGCACCATGATTGCCACACATCGCCATCCAGATCATTTCCGACCGTATGACGAAATACCGACTGGCGCAACCATTCCCCTGCTTTAGATGTGTGCCACTGAAATGTTCGTGACGAGGCGCCCCCTACCAGATGTGATGGTCAAGATCACCAGAATCTGCGTTGTGTGGTTTACCAGCACTCGCAGCTGAGTTCGTGTGTGGCTGTCGATCCAAGACACCTTCCAAGTAGCAGCGTGCTGACCACAACATCCTCAATATGAAGATGATGGTTCTGGATGCAGGTGAGCGATTCTTTTTGATTACCTGTAGCCCGCACGAATCCTTCCCATGTGTCTGGGTATTTGTGAAACCGAATTGCAGCCGCTCACGTGTCGCTGTCTGCTACACCGCACCCAGCTCAAGCTGAGCCACTTCATTCCTCAACTAGCGCTCTTCTCTACTCAGCAAGGATGCGGTTGCTTCGATCCCTCGTGCTCGCGTTCACAGCGATGCTGCTTGGCACAGTGTCCGGGCAATGCGGCGCACGCGTTCGTCGCGACTGGGACAGTCTCTCTCCACAAGACAAGGCTACGTATCGACAGGCTGTTGGTGCCGCTATGGACTCTGGCGCCTACATCAAGATGGTGGAGATGCATACTGAGATGATGTCCGAGATGGAAGCGCACCGCCAGTGCATGTTCATCTACTGGCATCGACTGCTGCTCGTGGTCTACGAAAACATGCTTCGTGGGCAAGGCAGCCGATTCGCGTGCATCACTGTGCCATACTGGGACTGGGTGTCCGCCCATGCTCGCTTCGCAAGCGGTCAGTGCCGTAGCATGACAGCTTGTTCGCCAATTTTGAACGAGCTGGGTGGCGTTCCACAAGGCTCTCGCCAACAGACACTTCAGATCAATGGCGTGCAAACCCAGGGCATGTGCGTCAGTGCGGATCCAACCAACCACTTCTGCCAGGCCTCGAGTGTCCGCGGCGATCAGTGTGCCCGGTGCGTCACTCGTGGCAACTGGAACTCTGCCACTTTTCCAGGGTCGGCGAGCTTGGCATCCATCCGTAGCCAGCTGTTCAGCGCACGCAACATCGCCGACATGTCGAACGCCATCGAGAATGGGGCGCACAACAACATCCACGCCAATCTGGATGGAGCCATGGCCACTTTCGCGTCTCCATCTGATCCGATCTTTTGGTCGCACCACGCCATGGTCATCTTTCATCATTGCCGCGTCGGTGATGAGCGAATGACGCTAGAGCAGAAGGCGGCCAACCCTATTGGGTGGCAGTCATGCCAGCGACGCAATGGAGGTGCGTTCAACCCTATGGACACCGTCGCTATGCTCGCGGGCGAAGGTGGACGCAATACCGTGCCAGGCAGCCAGGATCCAGTCGTTGGTCCGTTCTTCCAGGGTGTCCTAACGCAGTACGCGGCCTTGATGGATGTGCGTGACCTCGGCTCCAGCAGCTACACCTACGAGCTTGGCGGTGTGCTGGGCAATCTGTACACAAACTGTGACGGCCGTGGCCCAGGGCCAGCACCAGGCCCAGCACCAGGACCAGCACCAGCACCAGGACCAGGACCGCGACCAGGGCCTGCCCCTGGACCTGGCCGACGACCAGCGCCTCCGCCCGGACGCGGTGGTATCAATAATATCATTCGCGACGCTGGGCGCTTGTTCGGAAGACAACGTATGCGCCGTCTCGATGACGATCCCGTCGCCGGAATTATGTCCTCCATCACGAATTTCGTCAACGTCATCAACGGTGTTGTCGAGCAATTCGCTAAGCGTACCATCGACTGGTGCAGCAACGCTGAGAACCAAGTGCTGGAAGCCAAGCCGGATGCGAATTCGATTGTCGAGGTCGAGAAGATGATGTGCTTGTTCCAACGAGACTGTCTTGGCGGTGTTCAGGACTACTCCGACGAGTTCAAGAGGAGCTTTGGCGTTACGGAGCCACCACGGTGCAAGCAGATCGTGGATGCCATTGAGTCGGGCAAAGACTCAGTTGCCATGGCCAATTGGAAGGAGTCGATGGAGGCACAGTTCGGCTGTCCGATGCCAGCAGCAGGAAATGCTTAGACTGTAAGCACACCACTCGTGCAGTGGTAAGTGCATGTATGAAGTAGTTCATTCTCAAGTGTGTTGTGATCCACTCGGAAAATAAAAACCATGTTCCTCGATGTTCATCAGTCAAAACGATATTTTCCATTCATTATCTCTGATGCACTCACACACAGCACCCATCGCACGAGTCATGGATTTTGGCAGTCTTGGCTGCGGATCAGCCATGCTACATCCCCGAGTACCATTACCAGGGAGCAGCCACCAGGAAATCATCGTAAAAGTGATATCCGGCCACCAACTCTTGAATTGCCGTACAGGTTTCAGCGGAAACATTACACAGTCGACATTAGTGTACATTCCGATCATCATAATTGCAACTGTAGACTATTAGAACAGATCGCTGCCCAATTCTATCCATGGCGGGGATAGCCATAAATCAAAAGGAGATCGATTTCATTCGTAGACTCACGTCACCCCTCTTTTTCATGGAATGCAGGATTCCTCAGCTCCGAGCGGAAGATGATAAACCACAATAACAACCATTCAAGGGTGGTAAGTACTTCCCTCACAGAAGCAGACTTTCTCCTGCAGCGTGTCGCTACCATTCTTCAGAATATGTATGGAGCACTTACTGTCGAAAACAGATCTTGAGCACCAAAGACCATGCTGCCGTGCTCCTTGATAACGCAGTCGGTAAACGTCCTAGCACGTTTAAATCGTTAATCACGCTCGCTGATGAACGAAAAGATATAGTCTATTTTCACATTTGCCAAGCTTCGACACTCCGACCCTATAGCTCCAACTCGGTCCAAAATAATTTAGTGCTGGCGCTGGTCAGGTTTCTGGTCAGGCTTCTGGTCCGGCTTCTGGTCAGGGTTGTCCTTGGGCTTGTGGCAGCCAAATCGCTGCGTCATCGACGCCTTCCAGTCCGACACAGAGATCGAGTCCTGTCCGCTGCGGATGCGGTCGACGATCTCCTTGCAGCGCGGTGGGCCGCTCACGCGGAAGTCGCGCTTGAACTGCTCGGTGTAGTCCTTGACGCCGCCCAGACATTCGTCGTGGAACATGCAGATCATCTTCTCTTCCTCCGTCAGCATCTCGCCACCGGCGGCAGACACGCGGTCAGCCATGGCGAGCGTCCATTCCTCGACTTGCTGCGCGGCTTCGTGCTTGTGCTCCGGGATGACAATGTCGACGCACTTGGGCGACGGCGCTGGAGCGGGGCCCTTGGATGGGTTGTACTGGTTTGGGCTCTTGCTGTCCGTCAACACTCGGTCATGCGCGGCGACGCGGTCGTTGTCCTGTTGCAGCGCGCGGAAGAATCGAGGCTGCGGCTGGAAGTCTGGTTGCGGCTGGAATGGCTGCGGCTGGAAGCCTGGTTGCTGAGGTAGGAATGGTTGGAATCCTGGTTGTGGCTGGATGGGTGGCTGTGGCTGGAAGCCTGGCTGAGGCTGGAAACCTGGCTGAGGCTGGAAACCTGGCTGAGGCTGGAAACCTGGCTGAGGCTGGAAACCTGGCTGTGGCTGAGAGCGCAGTTGAGGTCCCGCACGAGGAGCGGGGCCAGGAGCTGGGCCAGGACCTGGACGTGGCCGGCTGCCGCCGCAGTTGTTGTACATCCGTGCCAAGAAGCCTCGGAACTCGTACGAGTAGCTGCTGTCAC
>NSDO01000756.1:0-19131 GCA_002286825.1 Lagenidium giganteum | reverse complement strand
ATGTTGGTGCCCGCTGGATGCTGGATGCTGGATGCTGGATGGCGGATCCCGTTTGACGTTGGTGGTATACAATGGTATGAAATGGAATCAGAGATTCCTGTGGAAGACTAACCGCCCTTCGGTTCGCGGATAAGTGATACTGCCACAGCGTCGCAGGAAGGCCTCGACGATGTGCTGGACGCTTGGTCCGGTGCGAACGAGGGTGGCGTGGTCGAAGAATGCGCGAGCTGGAGGCTTGAGCTTGGATGGGATACAGCGGGGCATGGCGACGGAGAGGATGGCGTCGTCTGGGATGTCGGTCATCTCTCGTGYGCCTTGCTGCAGCTGCCGTGCAAACCGCAGCACTGARCAAGGAGTTGTCGACACGTCGAGCGYCACGTGCACGCCCGACAGTTGAGGATGAGTGGATGCAACGGTYGGGTAGTGATTCAGCATGTGGCCGAACAGCCCACGAAGCGCCCGTGCCTGGAATTGCAGCACGATGGTGTCTTCMGGAGATGGCAGAACCGTGAAGATCCAGCGCTTGGTCAACGCCAGGTTGGGAGGGTGCTCGAGCTCACCTCGGATGCATCCTCCGTGCACAACTGCCACGTCGGTCCCCAGCTCGCAGCGCAGGGCGTCGGCAATCAGGTTCCCCAGGTTGCATTCTTCCATCCGACAGCTATAGCGCGTGCCATCCAGTATCGTGTGCGACGTCGCCAAGAGCTCGMGCATTCCGTTCGCGTCATCTTCCGCGTTCACTCGCGTTGAGTAAGCCTCTAGGATAGCGAGGCATCCAGGATCTGGAGCATACCCGCGATTGATAAGCATCTGCCAATGGAATGACAACTGAGGCGAACCAGTTGATGTTGTTTGCGAAGCAGAGATGTCGAGATCGATTCGACCCAACCAAAGAGCATCCTGTCCAGACTTGTGGATAATCGTACCGCCCTCGAAGAACGTCATGGGGTCGTGGTCGTGGCCTCCCAGAATCACATTGATCTCTGGCACTCGCCGTGCCAGCAGGGCATCGTCCTTGGCTTTCAAATGCGTCAACGCAATCACGACATCCACTCCTTGTGCTTTTAGCAGCGCGACACATCGCTCCGCATGCTTGATTTCATCTTCAAACACCGTCTCTGGRCCAGACAAGTTCTTTTCAACGGTGCTTGTGGTGCACACGCCAAACAGGCCCACGCGGAAGCCATTGRGCAAMGAGATCACTTTCGTATCAACAAGYCCGTGTAGCAATTCACCCGTTTCTCGCTGACGCACATTTGATCCARAACTCACGAATCGTGCCGCTTGAAGACATTCTAGCAATGCGCTGGTTCCAAAGTCGAAGTCATGGTTGCCCACCACCACATACTCAACACCTAGATGGTTCAGGATCTCCACCATGTGCTCTCTACGCAGACAAACACATAATATACAAGCTCCGCCGTGAGATCACAAGATGAGATAGCATTCCACAGCATGGACCAACCCTTTATCTCGGCGATCACGTGCAGATCGCCACAAGAAATCTCCATTTACAGTCACTAGCACGGTCGTGGACGGGGGCAACGTTGCCTTCACCCCCTTCATGAGCGTAACCATCTCCGCCAACCCTTCCACATCAACAACCCCCCCCCCCACATCAGCCCCAGCTGATAAATCCACATCTCGTCATCACTCACGCACCTCCCTGCCCGTCAATACGAGGACGCAACGCATAGATGTCATTGAGCGTCAAGATCACGAGGTGCGCGCCCCGCTGCTCGTCGCTCCGCTTGCTCATTCTGCAGTAGGCGCCATTTCGGCGCATTTGCGTCGAAACCCAATATTCACGCATTACTGGTTTAATCGACCCGCAATTCTGGCCTGGAACCCATGGCGCTTCTGGCGCGAATGTGGTCGCTGGGTGGAATGACATGGCAGGCGGCGACGCTGCGAGCGATTTGGTGTTTGTACATATCGCAATCGGTCCCATGCCATTGACTGCCGCTGAATCACATCCAGTCTTGGAGGACCAGCGAAGCAGAGAGTGGTGTCATGTAGTGCAGKCGCATCGTGGCGATGACCGCGCGACTCATCGCGCTGATGGATTGCGTAGATCCCGGCGGCAAAGCTGAGGATTGGATGTGTGTCGGCATGTGGACATAAATACATACTACTATTGTACTTGGCGATTATTGTTGCACAAGACATGCACGTCCCTACTCACAGCACAAACTACAACATCGGGGTTAGTAAGCGTCTTCGTTCGGCGCAATCTCGTCGCACAGCACGAAGTCAAAGAAACGGATCAGCTTCTCCGGGTCGTCCATGTTGTGGTTGCCCTGATACCAGTTCTCTGACTCCATGACGCCGTAGTTGATGCTGCCCTTGCTGGATCGGTAGTACGCGATTGGCTTCATCTCCTCGAAGCCAGGCTGGTCGAAAATGCGCCGACCTGCTCGTGCGCACGCAGTGATGCCCTTGCGCCCATACTTGCGCATTTCCTTTTCGTACGCGCCGACTGCTTCTGTGCACACGCCCTTGTCTCGAATGTACTTCATCAGCAGGCGAGCGTCTTGCAGGGCGGTGTTGCAGCCGATGCCAGCAGGAATCATTGTGTGGATGGAGTCGCCCATTAATGTGACGCACGACGGCTTCCAGTCGTCGATATCGGGTGCCATTGTCGACAACTTGATGAATGACGTCGCCGTGTTGACTTGGTTCTCCAGCAGCATTCGGACACGTGGGTCCCAATCGTATGTCAACTGCCGTGACAATCCCGCAATTTCGTCTGGGTTGAGCGCAAACAATTGTTCATCTGACGTCTTGCCATACTTGTGGAAACTCTTGGAGCGTGCAAACAGCACCCAGTAGAAGTAGTCTTGTACGTCGTCCAGGTGTTGCTCGACTTCTTTCTTGTTCTCTTCCGAGTACACGATCGGCTCCATGACGAGCGACATGTAAGGATCCTTCCCTGTGATCATAATTGTGTTGCGCATTGGGAAGTAGCGATCGATCTCGGGGGTGATTGGAGTCTTGCCGTAGATGGCACGGCCGTCCGAGTCGAGCAAGCACGCGTTTCGCGGAATGTACTGCCGTCGCACGCGCGAATGCGCTCCATCAGCACCAACCAGCAGGCTACCTTCGACAACTTGACCATTCTCAAACAGCACTTGGACTCGGCCATTAGGGAGCATGTCGAACTTTTTGAACGCCATGCCGTAACGCAACTCTTTGCCTTCCTCGAGGTCGGTCAGAAGCAACGATCGCAGCATGCATCGATCAACACCGAGAATGTTCTTACGACTGTTTTGGGTCGATGGCAGAATCTGCCGAAGCTTGGGGCGAAGGGACGAGTCTTCTGGTCCAGCAGTCAGAGCGCCCGATCGCGCGTCCATGAACGTGAACCCAGGGTCAAACTTACTCATCGCCTTGATGAACAAGTCGAACAGCTCAGGTGGCAGCATGCTTTCAAGGGCTTYGAAGCCTTCGTTGTTGATCTGGAGGCAGTAGCCTTGCGAGCGATAGTTGGCGGTTGGATCGCGCTCGAATACGGTGAATGGGATGCCTGCGCGCTTGAGACCCTGGGCAAAGCAGAGACCGCCAATACCGGCGCCTAAGCCGCTGATTTAGTGCTCCACCAGTGATTGAAGAGCACAAATCGTGCACACTTGCGACGATAGCGATGTTGGTGCTTCATACTTTTTTTTTGTATTTTTTAACTGTATTCCCTTGAAAAATTGTGCTGAAATTCGGTGCAATGCCGTGAAGAAATCACAAACACCGAATTCCTTCCCGAGCGAGCAGTTGCAGCGACTTGTGCATGTTCAAATCAGACAACGCATGCGAGATCAAGCAATGAGGAGCGTTCACAATTTAAGAGCGTCATTTCTCTTCTTGAACGTAAGTATTTTACGAACCGTAGGATTTGATCGCATTGCTCTTCGCGAGTTGTTGGTTTCGAACGCCTTACCTCCTGGAGTATTGAATCTCACCAGTTCGACGATATCGATCTCACCACCTAGCAATGATCAAAAGAAATTTCTACTCCAATTGAGACTTGAGTTCAAACGGATGAAATCGAATACGAAACCGAAATAGCTCCAACGACGACTTCCATTTGACAGTTCAATTGGCTTTCTTATCCTCGGCCTGGTTTCTAGTTCCAGAAACACGAACGAGGAGATTTTTAACACGTCGATTAACGTTAGATTAGTTGCGCAATCCATTGTCAGACAACTTGCTTTTCGTCAGAGAAGACGCTGCCAACAAGTGGAAACTGTTCCATCGTCGGAAGTTCCTCGAACTTGATGAGTGGTTGCAAATCGCCAAGCTACGAGTACTCCGATCAAGGCATTGCATGAGCTGACTCCCAAAGCATTTACAATTTGCTCAGCAAACGGCACAACCCTTGTGGGTACAGTGATACGCGGGCCATTCCCGGTCCACCAGCCGGTGCCCTGCGTGAGACGAACCGCGCGGTTCCAAGTCGAAGACCAAGGTTGGCACGATCAAGTGGCCATGGAGGCGTGTGCCAAGGTAGGCAAGGGGTTTGATGCTGGGCGAGTAGCGCCAAAGCTTCCCCTTCGGGATAATCATAATCAAATGTGCGTCGTGGAGTGTGCATTGGTTGGCAACACAAGAAGCTCTCACTGGTCAGTGTCCAAGTCTCCTTTCGTAGCGTGAACCTGGGCTATTACGACTATTGGCGTATCACTGTATCTTCGTTATCCCCCACCATCACCAAATGTATATACAGTACAAGACGTAGAAAAGTTTTGGCGCGTACCTAACCGTCTCAGCGCATTTCTTCACCATGATCGCACCAGCCGTGAGTGCAACACCACAGGCGAGGAAGCTCACTAATATTCCAGTGCTCATAATGGAGGGTGCGTTCGACGATGATGCTGCACTGCGATAGTGCAGCAGCATACCATCCTCAACGCAGATACCAGAGTTGAGTAGCGCGAGAAGCACGCGCAATATCTTCGACGGGCCACTGACAACGGCAATCATTCAAGAGATAGAGGTCGTGATCGAGGAATTGTTGTGTTCAGAGCCCTGGAAGGCGTTGCAATGTCCCGACCACCTCTGACGCCGGTGTTATGACAAGTTCGCTATTTTAGGCGAATCGGGAATTAGATTTGCATGCTCTCCGCCCTGCGCTCATTGGGATCCATAGAGACGGCGAAGTAGATTGTGCACACATGGTTATAATCAGTATTCTTCGTCGCTGTGGGACAAGTTCGTTGACGAGATCACGATGGGTGTTTCACGTGATCTGATTGAAATGCAGAGCACTTCTACTCTCACTGCTTGGGTATTGCGCTGACGAAGCGATCGATAAAAAACATTTGGTAATGATCTTGTGTGTGAATTGTGCGCACTGAGGATGCATCCTTTGTTGCTACTTCAGCGGTATCCACACGAGCCAGTTTATCCAAAATTCGGTGCATTTCCATCAACTTGCTCATCTGAAATTCCTCGAAGTTGGTGAGCTGTTGCGAATCGCCACGCCACCTGCCATTCCAACGAAGCTATGGGTCGCGATGCCTACCAAAATGTGCCTTGCTTTGATCGTGTAGCCGAAAAAAAATCAATGCGTAGGCGAACAAGAGGAGCAGCGACGAGTACCCAGTCTTCACTTTCAGGATGCCAACAACGAGAAGGAAGACAATGAAAAATTCCTTCACGCTCGTACTCATTGTGAAGGTCAGGTCGTTTGGGTCACGCGCCAACGACACCAAATCACTCCAAGCAATCCAGCATTCTCAACGCACACAACGATGAACAGCGCCACGAGCAACCAGCGCGAGCACTTGGTGGGGTCATCGCGGGCGACTGCAATCATCTGCGTGACAAGAAGGTAGCGCCGAACTGGGGGTTGCCGTCGTCAACCAGAGTCTTCTCATGCGCTGAGCTTGATTACGACGACGATCATCTTTAGTCCGCCTGATTGGGCAAGATATATATCTTTGACCTTCCTTGGGCTAGGAATTCTGGGCGCATCGTCCAGCGATTCTGTGGACGCGAAAGGCCGCGACGTGGATCGCACGCGCCAAGCGTCTGGGATGATTCCACCAAGTCAACAGAGGTGCGTTTTCATCGAACACTCGACAAGGCTCAAGACTAGAGCACCATTTGGACCAACGCACGTAGCCTTCGAGTGACCAACCCCAGCATCCGTCGACTTCCATGATACCATTGTAGCAACGTGAAAATCAAGTTTCTTCGTCTGCGATCCCTAGGTTACCACAATTTGCGTGGCCGCTTAACGACGGTACTTCTCGTGCCAAACGCAGCGATCATAGCGAGGTCAAAGTAGAAGGCTCGGTGATGATTTGGACTACAATTTATCTTCTTCGCCAGTTGCAGGAAAGAATTGCCCCAAAGCAGCATTGCCATTTCAATGCACACACCAAGGTTCAGCTCCGTGAGCAGAAAACGAAGGCACCTGGTCGGGCCATAGCCGACAGCTTCAATCATTGGAGCAGCGGCCGAGGAGGCGATTTTGAACTGTCGCTCGACCTGAAGTAGTGAGTGGCACGTTGGTGAACGCTTTGATCGCCTCAAACATTGTCGATCTGTGTTTACGCCTGTAACCTCAGCATCACAAGCTCATGCAGTATCAGTGTCGAAGGTGTGAGGAGCTGTTTGTCGCAAACTCATCAGCTGTGACCTTTTCTTGCAGTGGTTTGAGAAAACCGCTCGAGGCATTAAAGTACATCGTCTATTCAACCCAGCGGTGCCAGCACGTGAGGTGTGTCAAGTCCGCGCCGATGAGGATGAAGACGCAGCGCAAGCCAAGCTTTGCACTCGTGATGGAACTCTCCTTGCAACAGCGTTGCAACGCCCATGAACAACACAACTTCAGCTTCCTGCATTCTCAATTCGAGTTTCTGCTGGCCAAATGAGTTCGTGTTTTTTCAGATCGTATAAGTAAAACCATACAAATCAATCTAATACCGCGTGCGCTGTCGAAGGTTGGCCTTGGGGGCTGTGCTTGTACGGTGACGATGGCGCTGAAGGACTTGCTGCTGGTGTCGCTCGAAGTCCTCGCGGCTGCTGAAAAGCTGCTTGCCGAATCCATCGAGGAGATCGGTGTTGGTTAGCTCACCGTACTTGCGTCTGCAATTGTCGCTTGTCAGGATCGGCAAGTCTTGGTTCTGGACATCGCTCAAAAGAGCGAAACAGAACGGCACTTCGCCTGCGGGGATGTTAAATTCTGCTCGGAATTGGTCGGTGTAGTCGTCAAAATCAAAGCCCTGGCGCTGGCGAATGGCTTCGCACTCAATAATGCTGGTTTGGGTCTGAACCTCTTCTCGTGATAGCTGTGGGTCGAGAAGTTGGACTTCCTTCCCGCAGTCAATGAGCGTTTTTGAGAGTTGGGCAACCGCATCGCTGTCGTGATCGTCAGGGTTGTCGCCATGATCGTCGGAGACAGTAAGTGAATTGCCAGCGGCGGTGGTATCCGACACTGTCTGTTCTGACTCGAGACGCCGGGTGCCTAGCAACTCGGCAGGGCACTCAATACTGGCCTGCTTGAGCAGATTCTGCAGATGTTTGTCCAAGACATACGAGTAACTGGAGTCGCCGATAGCCTGCGCGTCGACGTATGCTGAATATCTGAGGTTCAAGCCTTTGAAATACTTTCCGATGACTGGGTCCAAATCTGGCAACATTTTCGAGTAAAGCATTGTCATGCCATTTGACGGCAAAATGGTCACTGTCGAGCCCGAGACCGTGGTGATGGAGCACGTCTGGAAGAGGTCGAATCGACGACTGGCCGACGGGCCCTCGTTACTGTAGTAGCATCGGTTATGGATGTACAGCAGCAAATCAACCGTGCCGTGGTGGCTGTAAAAGATTGGATCGAAGGGTGATCCGCGAGTCCCCATGGCACCACTCAGATCGTTGTGAATGCCGTTGTGGAAGCCGTTTTCAACCTCCGTGCTGAGCGCTGCATGCGGATTCCTGGTCTTGCTCGCCGCACGTACTTTAATCAGTGAGTTGAGAATCATTTGCTGGACGACCGTCATGTAGTGGTAGGTAGTTTTCCAAGGACCACGCAGCAAGCATTGTTGGCAGTTGGCACCCGCTGTGCCATTCGGATTCGCACAAGACACAGATCCCAGGTCCGTATTCTCCGAGCACGATCCTCTGACCACAGCAGCGCCTGTCGATGGACTGAACGCCTTCATGCCGCCGACACTGTCTCCCATCTCTCGCAAAAAGTCAGAACAACTGGAGAACGAGTTGCAGTCGACATCGGCAGCCATCTGCTTGTTGTGGTCGTTAAAGTAGTTCCAGTACGGCACAGTCACGTTCGCGTACTGGGGGCCTTGATCACGCAGCATGTTTTCGTACGCCAGCAAGAAGCGACGGTGCCACAGCAAAAAGCCACAATTGCGGTGCGCAAACTCGTAGCTTGGCGTGTCGGAATGCATGGCTGCAAACCGCCAGTGACCACCGCTTTTCATCGCGCTTTGCACTGCTCCGATGTAGAGTTTCTTCTCATCAAGTGAGTAGTCGGCCCAACTTTTGCGAACGCGAGCCGCCGACGCCCCTGTTGCAACGCAGACAGCGAGTCCCCACAAACCGAGCACGATACGCTTGAAGCTCACCATGGCACGAGAAGGCACGTCGAACGAATGATGTACGAGGATTGGCAATTGGGCGCGGAGTTCGCGTGCTCAGCTGTACAGTTTTTGAATAATGGACAGCGTTGCGTGCTCGGATCGTTGACTTGAGAAGCATGGCAGCGACGAAGCACATCGGATGGCATTTATACCCTTCCAATCGTGCAGGCACTGCGTCTCCAGCCACACGGAACAACATCGCATCGACGGCGCAGCCATTTGTCTGCATCGCGTGTTGGATCGGTCGGAGATTTGGCTCAAAATGGTGCACAACATCGTGGTCCCGCGGCCAGCACTTGCAATTACGAGCAGGCTGGTGCGATAAATATATGGCTGACCAGCCCGAAGGGAGCACAGACCAATTCTATCGCTCGACCTGAGACGATGTGGGTGTCGTGCGATGCAAGCGCCACATGGGATCTGCGTGCGTCACGCACTGTCGCATTCTCACCCCGTGCTTTTGCGAGATGGAGGTGCTGGACCTTGTCGGCAGACGCGGATACCTTGCGGCCTTCGACTTCGACGAAGCGTGCGGACAGTGATGATGCCCTTCCGTTGCATGATGCCTTTGCTGTGGCTGCTTGCTACCTGTGCGATGTCGCTGACCATGGCGGCACGCGTTCGAAAGAGTTGGTCCGACTACTCAAGTCAGGAGAAGTCCCGCTTCCTAGGTGCTGTCAAGAGTGCTATGGAGTCCGGCGCTCACTATCGCTTCGCGGCCATGCACTCGGACAATCCAAGCAACGATTACGCGCATAGGAACTGCGGCTTCCTGCTGTGGCATCGACGGTTCCTGCTGGCGTACGAGAACATGCTGCGAGCGCAAGGACCCGAGTTCGCCGACGTGACTATCCCGTACTGGAACTATTTCAACGACCACGACAAGCAGATGGCTACCAAGCTCCATTGCGACTCGTTCGCGACGTGTTCCACGTTCCTGCAAGACCTTGGAGGCAGTGGAGGCAACCAACAGACTTTCTCGCCTTCAACGGGCGCCGAGGCTGTCACTGGGCGGTGCGCTCAAGAGGGACTTGGCCACTCGTCCTGCGCCAACCCCGACGGCATACACGGTGTGATGTGTGAGCACTGTCTGCTTCGGGGAGACTGGGATCGGCCGAACAAGTACATGGGGATCGTCCGCCAGATGGTGCTGGACTCGCTGCAGGATGTGCAACGTGCTTCGACGACCACGAACCCGCACGCCGCCCTGAACGCCTTGATGGAGAAGCGTTTCCACAACACCGTGCACTCGCAGCTGGGTGGTGCTCTCAAGACGCGTGGATCGCCGTTCGATCCTGTGTTTTATGGCCACCACGGCATGGTCGACTTGCTCCAGTACATCCACAACCGGTGCTACTATAAGGGCGATAACGCTAGCTCGACGCACGCGTTCGACATTTTCCGGACCTGCCAAGTCACGCTGTCCAACACAACGACGGTCTCGATCTTCCCGACAGACGACATCGTGATGCGCTACCGCAACCTGCCGCCAGAGCAGGATCCGATGCTGGCGCCATACTTTAAAGGCCTCGGACACCAGTTCAACTGGTACATCAACGCCGAACAACTAGGCGAGTTCAGCTACTCGTACGTGCTGGATGACTACCTGAAGACGCTGCTCACTCAAGCAGGCATTGTCTGTCCGAACGATCTGCTCGCAGCAACGCGGCAGCAGGGCGATGGGTCGGAAGCGACGGTGGTCAATGAGCTGACTGCCACCATCATGGACTGTGGCCGCGAACTGGTCGCGAACAACCCGGACCTGTCGCTGCCCGACGTGCACGACCAGCTCAGCATCCTCGAGTGCGAAGCCATTCGACAGCGCCAGGGAGTCAACTTTGAAGACTACGACGCCAAACTGAGAGCCGAGTTCCGCATTTCCGACCAGGACTTTCCATTTTGCTTCGGCCTGCTGCGCGACGTGGCAAACAAAGACATGGAAGTGCTCACGAGCGACGCATGTCGGGAAAAGTACGGTGGGCTGACCAACACAGACCTGGTCGATGGCTTCGGCAAGACGCTGCATGGCAGCGCCGACCTCTAGCAACAGCGGCAAGAACTATGCAAGTGTGACGTGATCATACCATAAGTATATATTACTCATTGTCTGACTGCTTCCGTCATTGTACATTTAAATAAAATATGGAATATCGAAATAGGTGCATTACTGTAGTGCATCTGAGCAGTCCCGTAGCTGTTTCAGATATCTTATTGTCACGGTGGTGCAATACTTATTGCCATCCAATAAGTACCGAGCACTACCGTGCTGCACGATATGGACGTTACAAATTGATATGTCTGCTCCAGTTCTACCTTAGGTGTTGCGCGAAGGTTGCGCCAGAGAGTGATGGCGATCCCGCGTGAACGATTGGGCTCCGCGTGAGCCACAGTCGAGTGGATTGGGAACATGACCACAATGCTGCGCACGCTTGCTTCGCGTTCGGTCACCGTGCGTGCTCATGCACCAGCCTTTTGCGCCATGCGCGCATTTGCCGCCCAGGCTGGCGATGCGCAGTCCGAGACGCTCCGTGGGATCCACTTTGAGCAGCAGGATGCGGTACGTGGGCTCTTCCCCACCAGCCAGTTCGTTGGTGGACACTGATGGCGCCATGCAGAATGGGACGACTCGATGGAGATCTGACGATGGATTGTGATGGTTATGGATTATGCCGGATGGTTATGCAGGACGTGAAGCGTCCATTCCGCATCGTTGGCGTGCGCGACGTCGAAGTGGCGGACTGGGAGTACCCGACGCGCATTGAGAGCGAACAGAAGAAGACGCGCGTGCTCCGCAACCGCTACCAGCACCCAAACTTCATCAGTCTCTGGATTGACAAGCTTCCACTGGTCGAGGCGTACCTGAAGGAACAGAAGATCCCATACTCGAGCGAAGGCATCGTCAAGGGCCCAGACGGCCTCGACACGCTCACCATCCCGCCAACCGACGACAGCAGCATCGAGTTTTTCAACCTGTGCGACAACCCAACGTTCGTGGAGCTCGTGCAGGCCACGGACAAGGTCATCGCCGAGTTCGAGGACGAGCCAGAGAGCGCGTAGACTTGGACGCCAATGCCATTGTACTAGAAAGATAAACAAACTGCCGGCGCGCGAGTCGGTCGTTCGTAGACAGACACGCCGAACTTAGTGGGAGTTTGCCTTTATATGAACAACCATTTTAGATGAGTGCATCGGGGTCCTGCAGTGCAAACACGTTGAAGATGCGCTTGGACAGCGCACGCTCGATCTTGGAGCCGTGCAGCTTGTCGGCCAGAGCGTTCTCCTTGCACGCTGTGCTCAGGCTCGGGTCGTTGTACATGCGCTGCAGACTTGCAAACGTCGGGAAGTGGTCGAGGATGCTCTGCGCTTTGTCCTCGCTCACCCCCGGAATCATCTGCAGCATCCGCACCCACGCGTTGGCGTGGTTGTTCATCGTTGCGCCCGCGTGCGTCACGCGGAACGAGCTCAGGCGCGGAACACTTTCGAGGAACTCTTCTTCTGTGCTTGGTTTCGACGCCGCAACATGCAACTCGCGCGCCAACAGCGCAATGTAATCGGCCGTGGCTTGAACATCACATGTGAACTGCACATACAGCGTGGGTCAGCGAACTGCGGGTCCATGCCAAGCCAAGGAACACTTTGCATGCCCGTACCTTGGTGTGTGTCCCTGTGTCCATGTACAACTGGAAGCTCAGTTCATTGATATCTTGGAAAGTGAGCAGCGCCGCTGCCTCGGTTCGTGGGCGCTTGTTGCCCTTGCGCTTGCGCTGTACAAGGGCCTGGTCCATGCCTTGTAGAACAAGGAAGGTTTTGGTTGGGATGGCCACTCGGCTCTTTGGTCTGCTTCGTGCAGACACTAGTTGCTTGGTCATAGTTTCAACCTCACGATAGCCCTTGCGAATGACCATGTCGAGAAACGTCTCCGCTTCATGAACTAGTACCATGATGCGCTCTTCGACGCGAGTGGTCATTTCGGTCGTGCACTCAACGACTGTGTGCGACGTTCGGATGCGAGCCAGCTCGATGACGTTCGTGGTCATGCTACTGAATGCCGGTATCAATCTTGTTGGGACGGTTTTGTTGTTGTAGACGCTGGTGGCAACCGCTTGCTTGATGGTACTGCCCAGGTCAGTCGCGTCCATCGATTCCTCCAGCGCCAGCGTCACCGCCACGACGTCTCGTGGTGTACTTGTCTTTTTAGGCCGAGATGCTCGTACACTGGTGCGACGCTGTTCCAACTGGGGCTGCTCCGACGCAGCCGTCGCTTGGGGTGCCGTCGAAGCCACCGTCTGTGCTGTCGGACGGCGCTCCGCTCGACGTGGTGGCGTGCTGGGTAGTGTTGGTGACTTCGGACCAATGGCAGCATCGTCAGTGCGCTTTGGAGATGCTGAACATGGAGAATCCATCACAATAACCTCTGGACTGGCTGATGGCGAGTATGAATATGCGTCCATGAAACCAGCGTCGTCGTCGTCTTCATCATCGTCAACTGCATTGACACCTTGTTCAGCTGCGTCATTCTCGACAGTCATCGGACGGGCAGCAACAGTCTTCGTGACAGCCGAGCGCGATGCCAGTCGCGCGCGTAGACTGTCGATCTCTTCGTGGTCGCTCTCCACCGCTGCATCGGCATGGTCCGAGTCGGAGAACACGTCGTCGAACTGGAAACGCAGATTGGTGCGCACTGCTGGCATGCCCACGGACGCCACAGTTGGCGGGTGGCGGCCTTCCGAGTCCGGAGTTGTCAAGTCCACAACGCTGGCATCGGCTGAGCGAGCCGCTGGTCGCTTCGCACTCGGTGGACTCAGCAGCTCGATGACCTCGCCATCCGCTGGTGGACGTGACACAGGTCGCTGTTTCTTGGCACTGGATTCGATGCCAAGCTCATCCAGGATGCCCTTCAATTCCACATCACTATCACCGTCTCCTTCAGGAGATCCATCGCGCCGCCGACGGCGCCGTGCTGCGCCCTCTGGCGTTGCCAAGCCACGCGCAATTGCGCCTGTGATCGGCATTGGATGACGCTTGGAGCCCATTTCAAATCGGCGAAAGGCGCCACAGAGTATATGTTGTCACTGTTCTGTCTTATACAGTACCAACGTAACAATACTAAACCTCATATATCACAAGTCGCACATGACGTAGACGACTGTACGATGCCAACATATATTGCTGGCTATTCATGCATGCCACTGTGTCTTATGCGTCCTGAGCTGAACACATTGCTCAGGCGTATGGCCTAGGTTGGGGCTCCGATGGGCCCGACCACGCGTGGCACTGCGCACAGGCAGAGCTGTCTCTAGCGACAGCGTGCTTCACCATGACCCACGGGAAGGGTGCTGGCGATCCGCCGGCAAAGCATCGGGCGGTGAATCCCGATCGCCTGCGCAAGTTCATCGACTCGCCTAGTGCCAGCAACTACCGCCGCGTGATCCCCGAGGCTGAGCAGAAAGCCAAGACGCTGGTGCGGTCGTGGAATGGCGACAAGTGCGACGTGCGCGCTTTCCACCGCCTGGAGCACCCGTCGCATGTCATCACCTCCACCGACCTGCGCGATGTTCGTATCAAGACCGTGCACCCTAGTGGCTCCCAACTCACAGACGTCGCTGTCGTCCCGTACGAGAGATTCTCTTCCTGTGTTGCTGTGAGATCAACACGACGTGCGACTGACGTCTGTATGTCTATCTACATGTCTGTCTGTCGGTGTGCTACGCACCAGTCCAAGCAATGATCCTGCAAGCGCGGACGTGATCGTACGAGTTGCTTGTTGGACCGGACCTAGTTCTGATGGCTAGGTCGCGTGGCAACAACCTAACGGTGTGCGGTGGTGTCGTACGTGTATGGGTGATTCAGACAGCACCGTTGATGACCAAGCACGACTGCTTCGCGCACCCGGCCGAGATCGAGTATGTTCCGGTGCCCAAGGCGGTTTTTCTCCGAGAAGGGCTGATGACAGTGCAGCAGCGGCGTGAGCGCCTCTTGTTCGAGACCACGTACCATCAGGCTCGCGATGCGATGCACAAAGCTGAGATGAAAGACAGACGCCTTCGACAACTCGTGTAAGTACTATACGCAGCGTTGAATTGTGGGATGGTAGCGGCTCACCTCACGCCATGCGCACTTACAGGAAGCAACGGTACGCGACGTGCAACGTGTTGGGTGCCACTGAAAAACCAGAGAAAGCCCATCGTGTACGTGGCGAACCGTACAATCCAGATCTGTTGAGGTACGCGGTCGATATGAGTTGCCTGGGGCCTCTCGTATTGACGGTGAGGGATAATGCCAGTCACGATACCACGCGCCGCGGGCTGTCGCGTGAGTTCCAGATGAAAAACAACCAGGCTGTGACGCGCTTGGACACCCAGGACCGGCTATTTGGCGCTGAGCAGCTGCCATGGAGCGTTGATCGGTACGCGTACGAACAACACATTTGTGAGGAGTCTAGCTCTCTGACCGGGTCGCATATGTTGTGTGATCAGGGCACAGCACTTGCGGAATGAAGGCAATGCCGGTCGGCCGTTTGATATCGTTAGCAATGGCACGATCAACTACTTCCCACCGACAATTCCAGAGAAACAGCACTCATGGCAGACCCATCCTTCGGTCATCATCCACCCGTATTCGCGCTAGACACGACAGAATAACCAGACACGAAACACGCGATCCTATACATCCATCATCAGGCTCGCTGTTGTGATTCCTGTCTGGAATTGCACTCGACTACATCTGTAATATTCACGCAAAGTCAGTGAAACGGACCAACCGATGTATTTCTGGGCTGACTGTAGGGGGGCGTCCCCAGCCATGGCCACGACGTTTGCGCGTTGCCAGGGCCGGGCAGTGCTCGTAACTCGGTTGTTGCTGGCGGGGGAAGGAAGAGTTCGCGCTGCGCAGTTGCTGCTGCGGTCAGTTTGTGCTGTTGGTGGAGCGTGACGTGGAAGCCAAGTCAAGATGGCGCAACAAGGAGCAACCCTGCAAAACTACAACAACGAACTCGTGAAATGCATTGAGGACTTACGTGAAAAGCGCGAAGAAGTAAATCGCGCCATGCTCAAAGAGGAAGAGGAGAAGGCCAAGATCCAAAAGGTATGTGCGCTGATGTGCTGCGCCACATGCGGGGAGGCAGCGAGGGTGACTAATGCCTTAGCCCACTGAGCAGGACTTGACGATTCTGACCGACCGACTGAGCAAGATCAACGAAGCGCTGGCTCGCAAGACACAGGCACGCAACGAATACGACCGCACCATTCAGGAAACGGAAGCAGCGTACATGAAGGTACTATCCGGAGAATACGTCAATGCTACTGCTATGCTGAGGCACCATGATTTTCGTGCTGTTGCGTCGTGATGCTCACACTGTGTGCTGAATGCAGATTCTCGAAAGTTCGCAGACGTTATTGCATGTGCTCAAGCGCGAGACCGTCCAGCTCACCAAGAAGAAACAAACGTCTTCTTGAAGGCTTCACGTGCGCTTAGGCCGACCGCATAATTTATCGCTCGTTCATTTCTTCATTCGTCAACTTCGCTCTTTCCTCTTCGCTTCAACATCGCAAGTCTAGAAGTCTCCTTCGTGTGCCTGGTTTGCTGTGTGTGCCCATGCTAGTATGCCAAGCGAACAATGGCTTTATTGAGACTGCCTATGTCGCGCTGATGCGAACGATTCATAATGACAAACGAAGGTGAACATCTCCAAAAAACAGGTTCTCGTTCCATTCCATGACAAGCTAACGGTGACGCAGTTCCTTGGACGCCGTGTCCATAACCATCGCAAGTCGGCGTTCCTTTCCGCGCCTGGCACGGCCAAACTCCGTCGCTGCACCGACTCCGCGTTCATGGACCAAATCGAGGCACTTTTGAATTTTGCGAAGCTGGTGCATCAGCAAAAACTGGTCTGTTCCCTTTGGAATGAGTTCATTGTAGAATGCGTTGACTTCGATCTCGATGTCCTGCGTCACCCACCATGGTTATGCAAATGGTTCACACTGTCAGCGACAACAACTCACAGCACTTTTCTCACCTTTAAGTGATTGGCAAAGGCCACCGTGCCACTGGCGTCCTTGTCCAGCTTGGACTGGAGAACAAATCGCGGCGCGCGGATTGGATATTCGGGTGCGATCTCCACCAAGGCTGTGGCTTTCAGTTTGTCGCAGTTGAAAGACACGCGGAAGTACCTGCAGCCCGTTGGTGACAACAAGACATTTTGCTGTTGCTGTTGTGGGGAGTACTTGAACAGCTGGAGTACATCTTGGCTCGGAGTTGAAATTTCTTGCCAAGATTCCACTTCTGTCACGACCTTGCTTGGGAACAATTGCTTGGCGCTGCTGTGAATACTGACACCATCACCACGAGGAAGCTTTGCAAGCGCGTCCAAGTGTTTCTTCAGATGATAACTGGCAACGAGGCGCTGCGTCAGCTGGTTCATCATGCTTCGAATTGATGGCTCTGGACGACGGTGAACGTCGTTGTCGACACGCTGGACAGGGAACAGGCCACAGACCCACTGCGTCCAATAGTACGGACGGCAGTAGGCAGCGCTTGGAAACGAGACCTCGCCATTGTTTTCCATGAACTCGTAATTGCACGCCAGGCGTGGAAGGTCGAGACCCGTGTCACCTGGGAACAAGTTGGTCAGAGTGGCCGCGCTTGGCCACGCGTTGATGTTTGATCGCAATACTTCGACGGTAACAATCTTGGTAACTGGGAAGTACTGGAAAGCCAGCGAAAACGCGACCGACGTTGCCGAGTTGTTGCCGTCTCCGTCCACGGCAAGCGACAGATCCAGTTTCAGAGCCTTCTCGCTTGGCTTCCACAATTGTTGCTGCTCATCCTTCTCATCATCTTTCGAAGCAGCTTGTTGTTGTTCTTCCTGCTCTGCACTACCTGTACCAGCTGTCATCGACTGCCCTTGGTCTGAGCTCTGTTTGTCCTTCGCCATGCCGCTGTCACCATCATCTTTCTTGTCCAGTGGCCTCAAAGCCATCAATCTCTCCGCTGTGACCGCTTCAGAAGCCTCGCTCACCGTGTCCTTAACCTGCGACGCTGATCGCTTGCTTCGTGATGCTGATGGCGATCGCGACGGAACGCTTTTCTTGTCTGCCTCGGCTGGAGTTGGCGCCACCGACGGTGAGCGAGAAGGCACTTTGGCTCGCTTGGAAGACGAAGACTCATCGTCAGCCACAGCGTCAGCTCCACGCAAGGCCACAGGGAAGCTGCGCTTGAGGGCACTGGTGCGCGGCAAGTGGAGCTTCATGCCACGGGCGTCCACGACCGACAGCTTGATCTGCTTGTCCGCGCCACTGGCAGTCTGATACGCTTCCAACTCGCAATACAGCGTGTACAGCGGTGTCGGCAACTCCTGCGCTTCGTGCCGACGCTGCAACTGCGAGGAGACAGGAGCGCCCATGTATTGCTGCAGGGGTTTGGTGGCTTCCTCGATGGCCGTAACTTCGGCTCGCAAGCCATCCAGGAACGTCTGTTTGGCCAGCGTGGCAGCTTCCACTTCGTCGATCTTGAGCTTAAGCTGCTTGAGCTGCGCGATCATGCGCTTGCGCGTCTCCAGCTCCTGCGTGAGCTGGTCCAAGTGCTGGCGATGCACGTCGGCGTCCACCGTGATCGGCAGCGCGCCGTGCTCGAACTCGATCTTGTCCATTTCCTTGGTGCTGAAGCCGCGGCAGCGCCGGATCTCGCGCAGCAAGTGGTCCTTCTCGTACAGCAGGTTCTGCAGCTTCAGGTGGTGCGCTTCCACGACGTCCTTTTGATCCTGGACGCGCTTCTTCCACGCGTCGGCCGCCACGAACGTCTCGCGCGTGCACGCCTTGACGGCGCTCAGCAGCACCAGCGCGCGCCAGCGCTTCTGCTTGAACTCGGCCTTGTCCAACGTGCCCTTCTGCTTCTGCGCATTGATGTCTTCGAGCAACGTGCGCAGCGACGAACACACGTTCTTGAGCTGCTTCAGCGCCGGCGCATTCTCGCTGCTGGTCGCTGGGGTGGCCGCCATTGCGCCTCGCACTCTGTCGCACCACTGTGGGTGGGCGCTCGCAATAGTGGTGTGGAGTACACAAAGGACTATTGCCACCACCCGATGACCACCTCCGAGCAACATGACGGCAGTGCCATCATGGGTGTTTGGTATTACAATAGCTTGCTCCACGTCATTGATCTAGTGACAGCAGGAGCACCGAAACGCATGACGAATCTAGATTGCGCGCTCTCAAGTTCTTTGTGTGAAGAAAGTGCTGGTGGGGGTATCTGGAGGCGCACGTTGGGATTGTTGGGCACGTGATACCCGTTCTGTTTCACGCAATGTTGGGGTTGGAGAGCGTAGCCACCAAGCTCCCAGCAATGATAACGAGTAGAGACTATGCTCCTGGTTCGAGATCTCGACGGCATCGTCAGCGCGTGGTCACTTGTGGTGGTGGGGAGGCATTCCACCGGAGGCATTTTTCACTGGGAACGTGGCGCACAACATGCTGTGCCTCAAGCAAGAGGGAAACGGCCAGATGCTTGCGCACTGATCTACTTGCAACCCCGTCAAGTG
>NSDO01000755.1:0-13428 GCA_002286825.1 Lagenidium giganteum | reverse complement strand
AGACAACCGAGCTTCCTCGTGCGCGGAGTGCCGCGTAACAGGTTGGACTGTTACACTAAACCAGCGTCTGATGCGGCCAATCAAGTGACATCATTAGGGCGCCACACCGCTGTTGCACTTTGGCGAGTGCATGAGAAACGGATGACGCAGTGACGCGACAGCACGCGCAAGTGAACACCGTCTTTCACTGCTTGTATGGATTCTACAACCTTGGTTACAGTCGCAGTGACTTGGCGCACATGTATAACAAGTCGGAGCACACAATTAGCAACTGGATCACCGTGCATGAGGCCACCGGCACTTTTCAGTGTGCGAATTCGACTCGCAAGAACAAAGTTTTCCGCCGATCGCAGGCATTGGTTGCTGAAGTACTACCAAGCTAACCCTCTGGCTTATCTCGACGAAGCTCAACGTGAATTTCACCGAGTACACCGGATCAAGATCAGCAAAACATCCGTTTGGCGAATAATCCATGACTTTGGTTTGACGTGGAAAGCATTGGAGCGACGCGCCATGCACGTGAAGGAGAGTGACGTGCATCGCTTTGTGGAGGAGCTGGATCGTACCATTAACGAACGGCGTTGAAGCACGCCTCCACTTTGCACTAACCAGCTTCGTGGATGATTCCACAGGCCTTGCACGCGTGCAGACATCTGTCTGTCGGATGACCCTTGCGACGGCATTTCAGGCAAGTCAGACGTTTGCAGTAGTGTAGATCCGGATGGCGCATGAATCCACAGTGCGAGCACGCAGCCTCGTACGTACTCAGCTTACGACCTTCAACTGGCGTGTGAAGAAAACGAAGCATCGGGAATGCCAAAGACAACCAGGCGTCAACAATCATACCTTCAGGTATCGGTACGAGGATGTCAGTATTCGTGGCAGGCTCAAACTTCCGCGTCTATCGTGGATTATGTTCCATTAGGTGTTCAAGTACACACGCAGGTCTTCTTCCACCTCAGGTGGAGAAGCAGATAAACTAGATCGCTCGTTGGGATCATGGGACTCTGGACGCGACGAGCGATCGCCCATCTTCATATATGCATGTATTGCGGTGGATCCAGCAGAGAAGGTTGTCCAAGACAATAGCGAAGACCCGTCGACCACTAGCGTTGATGAGGGAAGATCCACTACACAGTCTACAGGAACCAGTAATGGACCGATTCCATCGCCCGCTGTCCTCATACTCGCGGTGATCGCGGGGATTGCGGCGGCAGTCGTTGTTGCTCATTTTGCGCGCTTGCGGTCAGTATTATGAGCACAATACGAATTCGTGACTGACCATGAGTTCACTCAGTGACTATTGTCACTATTTTGATCGTTCACTGAATCGTCAGCAAATTTCTTGCAACTTGAATTTGTCGCACGATCTTTGCGGCTCAGGGCAATGGATGAGGCCGACGATTTGGAGCTCGAGCGTCCGCTTTCAGCGCCATCGACAGCGGACGACACGCCCACCAGCACAAATCCATGGAGTGTTGAAAACAGAGAGTTTGTGCTTGCTAGGCAGAATTTGGTCGAGCTCAGCGAGCTGGCTGACCTTGAAAAGGTGTCCGTGCTGACCGACAACGTGCTGTCGCAAACGGGCGCTCGCAAACTGCAGAAAGAGTGTGGTTACGTCGATGCAGCAATCCTGAGCATCACACGAAGACGGGAGCATTTATTGCGGTAAGTACTGGCATGTTGGCGTGTATTATAAGTAGCTTGTCGATTGAAATTGTGATCTGGACAGGGAAATTCTCAGTTATGATGCCGATATCATGTGCCTCCAGGTTGGTGCACGCTGATGCTCATCGGCGCTGATTCCTTCTACTTAACGACGTGAATTCTGAAGGAAATAGACGACTATGAAGATTGGTGGTGTGCACAACTGAATGCCGCTGGGTACGACAGCGTGTTTGCTGAACGCCCAGGTGACGAACGAGACGATGGACTGGTGACGGCGTTCAAGAAAGACACATTCCAGATATTCAGTTCGAAGCATGTCAATCTGAACGACCTCCGCAATGAGATCAATGATTTGAACTTGCAAGCGAAGGCATGGCAAAATAATAATGCGTTGCTAGTTGCTGTACAGCCATGGGAACAATCCCAATTACCCAGCGCGATATGTGTAGGTACGCTGTTTCGCTCACGTGATATCTGCGCTGTGTGTTGTGGTAATAACATTCATGGTTGTAGTCAACACGCAGCTTGCTAGCGAACCATCACTCGACAACGTTCGCGTATTGCAAACCGAGTTCCTGTGCCGAGAAATCGCAAAATTCAATTGTTCATTCCAGCTTCCAATTCTCTTCGCTGGTACATTTAATTCCTTGCCCAGTAGCGATGTCTACCATGTAGTTCACACAGGTCGACGGCGCCCAGTGCCTGAAGCACCTCATACGCCTAACCGGCCTGTTGTGGATGATCCCAGTGCATCGTCGCTTCGCATTCGGTGGACCAAGCCTGAAACTACGCCGGATGCACCAATACTGGCGTACAAAATCTCGATGAAGAATTGTTCTACGCCCACTGTTGGTTTCGTGTACGAGACGGAATTGCTCGGGGTTCATGAAGTGTTTGTAATGGCAATGCTTAGCTCGGGTATCACATATCAGTTTCGAATTGCAGCCAAGAACAAGTATGGATGGAGTCATTTCAGTCAGCCCTCTCGACCTCAAAGTACGTTGGAAGCGGACAAACTGCGTGGGGATGATCATACTACCGCCGAGGCCAAGCAGCTCTTCATTTTGGATGATATTCCGCCTGCTGTCAAACCTTATAATGCTTCCCATGGGTCTGGGTGGACACCACGGTTTGAAGACAAGTCAAGTAATGACAGCGTTTGTCCGCGGGCACTCTACATCCCGAGTCAGGCAGAACAGAAGCAATATTGGACTCTGGAACCCCGAGCTGATCGAGACGATCGTTTGGTTCATCACGAACAATTTGAGAGCGCTTACGCAATACACCAGCAATATCTATGTGAACCCGAATTCACTTACTCGGGTGAGAAGTTTGCCGGCACAGTCGACTACATATTTCACACAAGTCGGCATTTCGCGCCATTCCAGTTGTTACGATTACCGTCACTTAATGACATAGTCGATCTTGGTGATGACGAGCGCCAGCCAGCTTTGGTTCTAGACACGGAACTAGCCAGACACCGGCCTCGAACGTGGGCATCCTCGTTATCTAGTGCTGCAGATGAAAAGCGCTACATGGGAAAATGGGACGCATTGGAGATTCCAAATCGGTTCCAGAAACAAAATCCCTGGTTACCGAATGCCATGTTTCCATCCGACCACCTAGCAATGGTCTGCGTTTTCGCAGTTCGAAAGGATACCCTTGCAGTCGGATGGAACTGATCCAAGCAACTCACCCAGCTGCATTCATCAAGAAATGTCGAAAATGTTCATATTTCGTTCAATAAAAATTCGATTACCTCTCCATCGCAGCGTCCAATACGTGGGCTCAGGTGTTATTGCTTCCGCGCTCCTTTGTCGCACTTCTTGTTGCTGTATCAGCTTATCCAGCACTTTCTTGGTCGATTTCATCCACTGTATCCGATTCATCGTGTCCAGGAACCTCCATTGTCGGCATTTCGATGTCAGGAAATGGCGTCGGCATGTTTCGTACTTCTTTTTCCTCTAATAGCTTCTCTAGTTCGAATTCGTCTCGTGACTCAGGTCCGTATTCTGTGATGAGGTGCCCGATTGGATCAGCAAGTGTGCCGAAAAGCTTGCCATTGAGCTCGACGGTTGAATAAGGCAGAGCTTGTTCGATAGGAATGGTATGATTCGGACTTTTGGCGACCTCGACGTAAAATTCGCTCGTATTGAGGCGCTCCATTTCGTACAAGTCGACGTAAGGTACTTCATATTCGCTCTTGTCGGTCAACACCTTGCTTGCATCAAACAAATTTCTTGCCAATGGGTGCGTTGGTGCCACGCATACACGCCAGATGTAGTGCTTAAACAGGTGGTAACCGCGTCGCCACAGCCGTGCTTGGAGATCTTGGAGTGTGGAGTTGTCCATACGCATGTAGCCAAGGTCGACGTCTTCCGTGTAGGGAATCAAGGTCTGGTTGCGAACAGCTCCGAGCAACGAACCATAAAGCAGCGCTGGTTCGGCATCCACGGCGCCTAGTTCTCGATATACATCCAGTAGCAGCATGTGCAGTACGCTGGCAACACAAATGCCTTGAACAGGATCATCGTGAGCGACGAGCAGATCGCGTTGGGCAGCATGCGAACAGTACGGTTCGTCCATTCGACCCGAGATCGGCAGGCAATATTCCCATTTCATCGCTTGCCCACGTTCGTGATCACACAGTTGATAATGCGCGCCCTTGAACGTCACTCGTTCTTGCAGCTTCGCCAACTCCTGTGACGACAGTTCACCAGGCTGCAGCGCTTGCTCCCCCACCGCTGTCTGCCTCAACGCCACCGTCTGCGGCGAACAAGTTGCGCCCGCCCAGATCGCCGAGCGCAGCGACGAATACGTGAAACGCGTCGTGCGTGCATCGAGTGCATCAGGAGACAGTTCAGCGTCAGTCGACAGCCATATGATGGCGTCGACGACCACGAGCATCAGCAGCAACATGAGGATTCCGCCGCCAAGCGTGCATTTTGTCGGTGGCCAAGAAGGCGCTGGCTTGTTCGCGGTCATGGAAGCAATGTCTGTCACTGCGGCGCTGGTCTGGTATGAGTGCTGTGTCGTCACAGACGGTTGTGCGGGGGGATCTGTTCCCGTGTCGCTGGTCAAGTGACCGACCACGCGAGCGGCGTCATCGAATCTCGGGCACACATGGGCCGCGGAATTGGGTCACCCTTGAATTCATCGGAAAGTACAATTACAGTACCCAATCGAAAAGTATATTTATTCATATATTTCCGTCGAGTCAGAGCTCTGCGTGCTTGCGGATGGAGCATGTCTTGTCGTGGAGCTGCAGTGGCGCCGCTGAGAGCTCGGAGCTGGACGATGTATAACCCGCGAGTGGAGGAGTAGGAAGGTTGATGCCGCAGTTGGCGAGGAAATCGACGTCTTCGCTGTTGCGACGCGTTGGGTCGCAGCGGTAATGCGTCTGCGGGGGCCATTGCCCGAAGTCGGCAAACATCCAGAAGCCGCCGTGCCGGAACAAGCGGAACTCGCTATCCTTGCGGTTGGGATTGACCACCCCACCATCGTTGCTTTGATCTTCGTCGTCGTCTCGCACGAAAACGGGGGTGTCTCGGTCGGCGTGCAGCTCGTCCGCACGAATGTAGCGTCCGTTCATGCCCTCGACAGCAGCATCGCACACGAAAAATTCGGTCATCTCCATCAGCTCAACCTTGGGAACGACGGGAAGAACGTTGCCTTCGCCACCATGTGCACTGCTTGCGATCGATGCCGCGGAGACAGCTGCGGGCATGAGAAAGAACCCCCGCATTTTGCTAATTGCCTAAGGCTGGCAAATACCACGGAAGAGTCGCGTCGCTTCGGCTCCTCGCACAGCGCGACCCGCGACATCCGTGGAATCTGGATCGATGGAGTCGATCCCAACGCGTGTTGTTCCTCGCCGTCAGGACAAGACATACTCGCGGACATACTTGCTGCTTGCCCTATAATAATATACTTGACTGAGTTGAGGAGACCATGAATGAAAACCAACGACGCAAGAAAGAAAGGAACTGAATGAAAAGATTCGTGTGCTGGTTGTCCTGCGATTCGTGTCTGTCTCAACGGCAATATGCCCATGTGTGCCAGCGCAGCTGTTGCAGAGAGTTGGTTCTTGCATTGACCAAGAACGCTTCCATCCCATTCAGGTGCTGTGTGCGCCATGCGCCACTGGGATTGCGCGAGCAGCGTGCCGACCGTCAACACCTTGCTGGGAACGTTCCGACTGGTGTGGGCGTGTACCCCATTTTCCGACAAACCCCAATATGTGACGCATAAACCCCCTGAATCTGCATTTAACGGCTCGATGTTTAAACACAATTGGGAAAGGGCACACCACAAAAGGGTGGAACGGGGCACGATGGGAAGCACGATGCACGCTGCGCCCGCGATGCCAATGGCGTGTTGCACAACCTGGCGAAGGAAGGCGGGTACTTGGATCAGTTGCTGTCATAGTGCGATAGCGTGCAGGGCAATGATTTGAAATGAACTAGTAATTGCATTTTCTTCGGTTCCACTAGATTGCGTGAAGACTTCCGACGATGGCAGTAAAACGAGCTTGATAACTGACAGAAATTGCTGCTTTGTATAGCAATGCAACGTAGAAAACAAACAGCACGCATCGCATTACGAATAGACACCAGAAAACTCGACTTGACCCTACCACACACTAGCGCGGTGCTGGTTTAGTACTCAGTAGGCACGGCCACCAGGTTGACCAGCAGTAGCGAAGGCTCCACCATGACCGTAGCCTGCGCCACCTTGGTATCCACCGGCACCGGCACCGTAGTTACCAATCGACCACGTGGCACCACCGTTGGCGGCGCCACCATAACCGTGACGAGCTGCTCCGCCGAAGTAGTGACGGCCAGCTCCGCCCGTCGCTCCACCAGTTGCTCCGCCGGTTGCGCCACCAGTTGCTCCTCCGGTGGCTTCGCCCGTCGCACCACCCATCGCACCGCCGGTAGCTCCACCGGTAGCTCCACCGGTAGCAGCACCCGTCGCACCGCCTGTCGCACCGCTAGTTGCTCCGCCAGTAGCTCCGCCGGTAGCTCCACCAGAAGCKCCTTCGGTGGCACCGCCGGTTGCACCACCCGTCGCACCGCTCGTCGCTCCGCCAGTAGCTCCGCCGGTAGCTCCTCCAGTGGTGCCAGCCGTGGCTCCACCGGTGGCACCGCCAGTGGCTCCGCCAGTGGCACCGCCAGTAGCTTTTCCAACGGCACCGCCCGTTGCTGCGCCAGTAGCACCTCCGGTTGCTCCGCCGCTGGCACCACCAGTCGCTCCACTGGTCGCTCCACCAGTGGCACCACCAGTAGCTCCACCAGTGGCACCACCGGTCGCTCCACCAGTGGCCCCACCAGTAGCTCCAGCAGTGGCACCGCCAGCTTTCCCACCAGTTGTAACAGTGCTGGCACTGCCGGTCGTTGTGCTGGTCGCAGTGGTAGCACCGCTGTTGGCAGCGCCCGTCGCCCCACCGGTAGCTCCGCCAGTAGCTCCGCCTGCAGCTCCAGCTGGTGCACCACCCGCCGCACTATTAGTTCCACCAGTAGCCATGCCAGTTGCTCCACTGGTCGCAACACTGGTTTTTCCGCCGACTGCTCCGCCGGTTGCCGTTCCCACGTTGCCGCTTCCACTCACGCCACCCGTCGCGGCTGCTCCACCAGCAGCTCCACCAGGAGCCCCGTAGGCTGCTCCTCCAGTGGCACCACCAGCTTTTCCGCTGACTGCTGTACTGGTTGCCGCACCACTTCCGCCGGTAGCTCCGCCAGTAGCACCACCAGTAGCACCACTAGTAGCACCACCAGTCGCACCGCTAGTAGCACCACCAGTTGCACCGCCAGTAACGCCGCTTCCACCAACGTTGTTGGCACTAGTTCCAGTGGCCGACGTGGAAGAATTCGCCGAGGTCACTCCGCTTTGGGCATTGGTGGTGGTTGCATTGGCGGTCGTCGGGTTCGGTCGGCCTGGGGTCAATGTAGGGACCATGGAGGCGGGGACCGGAGAGGCAACGTTAGTGGGGTCACCATCACCGAAGGGCATCCCGCACTATGTGGCAACACGACGACTGAGCCACTGGCACGAAAAGGCTCACCAAGTCGTCCACCTGTCCATCGCATTTGCGCTGGACGCAGTTCATGTGGACCAGAGCCAACACTTGATGGCCCTCCTCCTTTACAGCTGACGCGATCCAGAAGATGCAGGTCTCAACCTCAGTTGTTTGGACCCAACACAAGCAAGCAAGACCAATCTTGTGGTCAGGCAAATGAAAAACCACCTTTCAAACCGTCAACCTGTCATTCCCAACTGTATCCGTGGATAACATACGGAAACATCATGCGCGGTGGTGCCCTCGCCATCTTCCTCTGCCGTGGATCCAATCTTGAGTGATCTCTGCGCGAGTGAGCTCAAAGCCCCTCTCACTACTCACTCACTTCTCAATTTGCTTTCTTCCCCACAGCACTTGAGCAGATCGGCAGCAACTCGGTCACAATGGTTCGACTACACAAGCTCATCCAAGTCTGCGCGGTCGCGGTCGCGCTGGCGGCCACCTCACACGTAGCCACGGCAGGTGCCGGCTATAACGGGGCAGCTCAAGTTCAACCTGCCACAGGAGCATCGGTTGCCACCTCGTCCAATGTTGAAGCATCAGCTGGAAGCGCTCCATCGACTTCCACCACGTCGGCAAATGTACCACTAAATGCAGCTTCTCCGTCGCCTGCTACACCAGCGGCGCCAACGCCAGCAGGCTGGGCTACCACTCCGGCACCAACTACGCCTGCTGGATTGGCTGCCACTCCGGCACCGACGACACCAGCAACATCGGTCACGGCAGCACCAAAGACAACCGATTGTGCCAATGGTAGTGCGGGATGCCCTTCGGTGATGGTGACCCCACTAACGTTGCCTCTCCGGTCCCCGCCTCCATGGTCCCTACATTGACCCCAGGCCGACCGAACCCGACGACCGCCAATGCAACCACCACCAATGCCCAAAGCGGAGTGACCTCGGCGAATTCTTCCACGTCGGCCACTGGAACTAGTGCCAACAACGTTGGTGGAAGCGGCGTTACTGGCGGTGCAACTGGTGGTGCTACTAGCGGTGCGACTGGTGGTGCTACTAGTGGTGCTACTGGTGGTGCTACTGGCGGAGCTACCGGCGGAAGTGGTGCGGCAACCAGTACAGCAGTCAGCGGAAAAGCTGGTGGTGCCACTGGAGGAGCAGCCTACGGGGCTCCTGGTGGAGCTGCTGGTGGAGCAGCCGCGACGGGTGGCGTGAGTGGAAGCGGCAACGTGGGAACGGCAACCGGCGGAGCAGTCGGCGGAAAAACCAGTGTTGCGACCAGTGGAGCAACTGGCATGGCTACTGGTGGAACTAATAGTGCGGCGGGTGGTGCACCAGCTGGAGCTGCAGGCGGAGCTACTGGCGGAGCTACCGGTGGGGCGACGGGCGCTGCCAACAGCGGTGCTACCACTGCGACCAGCACAACGACCGGCAGTGCCAGCACTGTTACAACTGGTGGGAAAGCTGGCGGTGCCACTGCTGGAGCTACTGGTGGGGCCACTGGTGGAGCGACCGGTGGTGCCACTGGTGGAGCTACTGGTGGTGCCACTGGTGGAGCGACCAGTGGAGCGACTGGTGGTGCCAGCGGCGGAGCAACCGGAGGTGCTACTGGCGCAGCAACGGGCGGTGCCGTTGGAAAAGCTACTGGCGGTGCCACTGGCGGAGCCACTGGCGGTGCCACCGGTGGAGCCACGGCTGGCACCACTGGAGGAGCTACCGGCGGAGCTACTGGCGGAGCGACGAGCGGTGCGACGGGTGGTGCAACCGGCGGTGCCACCGAAGGMGCTTCTGGTGGAGCTACCGGCGGAGCTACTGGCGGAGCAACTAGCGGTGCGACAGGCGGTGCGACGGGTGCTGCTACCGGTGGAGCTACCGGTGGAGCTACCGGCGGTGCGATGGGTGGTGCGACGGGCGAAGCCACCGGAGGAGCAACTGGTGGCGCAACCGGCGGAGCAACTGGTGGAGCGACGGGCGGAGCTGGCCGTCACTACTTCGGCGGAGCAGCTCGTCACGGTTATGGTGGCGCCGCCAACGGTGGTGCCACGTGGTCGATTGGTAACTACGGTGCCGGTGCCGGTGGATACCAAGGTGGCGCAGGCTACGGTCATGGTGGAGCCTTCGCTACTGCTGGTCAACCTGGTGGCCGTGCCTACTGAGTACTAAACCAGCACCGCGCTAGTGTGTGGTAGGGTCAAGTCGAGTTTTCTGGTGTCTATTCGTAATGCGATGCGTGCTGTTTGTTTTCTACGTTGCATTGCTATACGAAGCAACAATTTCTGTCAGTTATCAAGCTCGTTTTACTGCCATCGTCGGAAGTCTTCACGCAATCTAGTGGAGCCCAAGAAAATGCAATTACTAGTTCATTTCAAATCATTGCCCTGCACGCCATCGTACTATGACAGCAACCGATTCAAGTACCCGCCTTCCTTCGCCAGGTTGTGGAACACGCCATTGGCATCGCGGGCGAGCACCTTCGGTTCATCAAACTCGACCACTTCGCCGTGGCTCAGTACCAAGATTCGATCCGACGCCAGCACCGTCGCCAGTCGGTGCGCAATCGTCACCACCGTCGCGTCCTTGAACTCGCGCGCGATCATCTCGTGCAGCTTCTTCTCCGTCGCGTGGTCGATCGACGCCGTCGCTTCGTCCATCACCACGATGCGCGACTGACGCAGCAGTGCGCGCGCCATGCATAGCATCTGACGCTCGCCCACACTGAAGTTTTCGCCGTTGTCCGACAACTCGTGGCTCAACTGTCCGTCCAACGCGCTTACCATCGCCTTCAGACTGACTTTGTCGAAGGCTTGCCAGATGTCGGCATCTTGGAACTCATCGAACGGATCCATGTACGCTCGCAGGGACCCCTTGAACAGCACCGGTGCCTGGGGAATGATCGACATGCGCGAGCGCAACGTGTGCAGATCCATCGTCGCGATATCCACGCCATCTATGACGATGCGTCCAGACACCAACTCGTTGATGCGGAACAGCGCCATCGTCAGACTCGATTTGCCGGCACCCGTTCGACCCACGACACCGATCTTCTCGTGTGGCCGAGTGGCAAACGAGATTCCCTTGAGAACGGGCGTGCCTTCTGGCGTGTAGTTGAACACCACCTTCTCGAACGAAATGCAGCCTTGCTGTGGCCACGATGACGATGACTGGTCGATCTGCAGGACGTTATTGGATCCTTCAGCAGGCAAGTCCACGTATTCAAGCACGCGCTCCGGACTAATCATGACTGTCTCAAACCACGTCCAGACATTCATCAGAATCGCAAGCTGGCCATCGACGCTGACGCAGTACATGAAAGCCAATCCCACAGCACCTGGCGAGAGCACATGGCGCAGCAACATCAGCGCCGACACGACAATGATCACAAACGTCGAACCAATCAGCTGAACTATTAACGAAAACAATGACTTCGTCATCGCCTCAAACAAGTAGCGAGCAGCGCGAATTCCCATCAAAGACACGATCAGCGTGCGCATCAGCACCATGATCGCTGCGCCCAGACTCAGCATCGCGTAGACCTCCAGGTTAGCCTTCGTCTCTAGCGCGAAGTCAGACGCGTTGCGACCACTCGCAGATTCCATCTGTAGCGATCGAAGCAAAATCAAGAGTGAATTACAGGTAAGTGATCTCATGCATGTCTATCTACTGCTATGCTACTGACCAATCGTCTGATGGATGGTTGCGAGCTCGTCTTGGAATGGATGGTGATGGAGGATATGTGTCGTGANTGTAGCAATCGAAGCAAAATCAAGAGTGAATTACAGGTAAGTGATCTCATGCATGTCTATCTACTGCTATGCTACTGACCAATCGTCTGATGGATGGTTGCGAGCTCGTCTTGGAATGGATGGTGATGGAGGATATGTGTCGTGACGTGTCGTTGATGGCTGGTTTGTAAGATGCCTGTTCATTTTATACAGCATGTCGCTAACTGTATCTACGTGTATTACACCATCTGCATCGATCCTGTCCAATGGCTCAACCAGAAGTCGCTGGAAATTTGCAGTCCCTGCCACAGAGCCATCGTCATGACGACAGCGACAGCAACTTTCACGCCACCGAGCGCCTTGAAATACGCCAGCAACACACGCTTGGACACGCGCCCATGGTGACGCTCTTCCTCCTGGATCAACGTGCCGTCCACTGGCTTCTTCGCTGCTTCGTCCACTTCCGGCTCAACGTCATCTATCGACTCCGAGTCCTTCTTCGTTGCCTGCGTCTGCTTCTTGGCCGTTGGACTCGTTGCAAACGAATGACGAGGTTGCAACACCTCTCGACGCGTTGCTGTCACGTTACCGTCCTCTACCAGCAGCTGGTAGCTCACCGCACCAGAATGGATGATCTCTGGGTTGTGCGTCACCAGCACAATGGTTTTGTCAGCCAACAGCCCACACAAACACTTGCTGAAGATCTCGCTCTGCACCACTGCGTCCACCGCCGCCAACGGCGAATCCAGCACCAACATCTCGACGTCGGCGTAGCTTGCACGTGCCAGACACAGTCGCGCTTTCTGCCCACCAGACAAGTTGATGCCCTTCTGCCCGATCTCCGTCGCGTCGCCCGCTGGGAACTGCTTCAGATCCGTCACCAACCCACACGCGTCCAACACGCTCTCGTACTTGTGGGCGTCGAATGGCAGTCCGAACAAAATGTTGTCGCGAATCGTCATGTTCTGGATCCACGAGTAGTACGCCACCTTGCCGGTGCGCACAAACACGTCACCGCTCGTCTTGCGCAGCTCGCCGAACAACGCCGCACACAGCGACGACTTTCCTGCGCCAACACTGCCGTGTACGACGGCGAAGTCGCCCTTCTTGATCTGCAAGTTGACGTTCTTGAGCACCGGCGTCATTTCGTCAGCAGGCGTCTGCTCTGTGGCCCACGAGAATGTGGCGTTGTTGATGCTGACCATGACGTCGCTGGCAAACGGCATGGCATCCCGAGACACACGCGTTGGGTCGACTTCGTCCAAGTTCAGATAGGCAGAGATACGACGGAGCGAGACAACTGCCTGCACCACCGCCTGCAATGCATCAGGAAACGACGACATGGGTCCTCGCAACGAGTTGAAGAGCATCATGGCCGTGAATACCTTGGCTGCCGTCAGTGTCTGCTGGAGAACCAAGACGTAGACAGCAAAGGAGACGAGCGACACGAAGATCGGCGACACCCAAAGCAGGAAGATAGAGGCTGAGATTGCATACAAAAAGGTCTTGATAGCCTTCATCTCGGCATGACGATGCGCCATGATCTTCTGCAGGACCTTGTGCTCCCACGCGTTGAACTTGATGTCGTGGATGGCAGTGAAGAGTTCCTTGATGAGTTGCATGCGAGTGTCTTTCGTGCTCATGATAGCCTTGTACGCCTCCGCGTAGACGTTACTAGTGAGGTAGTTGATTCCAGCCGAAGTGAGGATGACGGCAAGGCCAGCGAACGCAGCGAGGCCAAGTACTTGGTACAGCAAGTAGGTGACCGTCACAATCTGGATTGGCACCCACTCCCAAACTCGCCGGCTCTTGGGCAAGCGAGCAAGCACAGAAGAAGAAGAAGAAGCCTCCGACCTTTCGTGGCCGCGTTGCCGGGAGTCTTCGCGGCCCCTCCATCCTTCCAGGAAAGAGGGGAACACGAGGTCATGGCGCCTCGCAAAGGCAAAGGCGCTGCACGACAGCGAGCGCCTCCGCTTACAGAGGAGGAGCAAGCAACAAGGCAAGC